>JALLOY010000256.1:0-12866 GCA_036939835.1 Thalassiosira delicatula
AAGGCGGTGCCCCCATTGGCCAGGATCGCTTTCATTTTGTAGTAATTTTTTTGCCATCAAAGGTTGGTGGTATTTTCAAAAATGAAAGTGCAGATACTCCTTATTTTGTATTAAGATTGGAGAATATATTTAAGGGCTGTCCAAATATATATATAACATAAATTAAATGGTTTTGGTTTGGGGGGCCATAAAAGACATTTTTTAATAATTTTACAAATAGCTAAATTTCAATAGTGCTACTTTCTTTATCAATCAAAAGTCACCCAAAAAGCTAATTACACCTAGACAGGAGTAGTAGAAACATACATAATATCAATTCTACAGAAAAATAATTTTCCAATATTCCAATTGTTGGAGAAACTATTTTTGGCACATTTGTATGTAGGGTAGGAGTAAAATACATACAAACATCATTTTCTGGAAAATATTTTTTATGTTTCTGACTTCTAATTTTAATGTTCTTGACAACTGAAGGTTTTATGTTTATATTGGCTGAGCGAGCTGTTTGGAAAGATTCTAATTTAATCCCAAGAGGAATTTAGTAGTATTTATGACATAATTGGTGCATTGTAATTATAGAAATACTGACTGATGCATTTTATGTACTTATTCCTCTTGTTTCCTCTTTCATATATGTCTCTAGAAATTTTATCTCATTATTATTATTAGTGAAGGTGAAATGATGTATGGCATGTCAGTCATGGACCTTGTTGTCGGTTACACGGCTAGATGCAACACTATGTCTTTTCTGATGTTCTAACAATAATCTTAAGATATTATTTTTTTCATCAGCATTAGTTACCTCGTACAGTTTTCCTTCTCATTAAGAATTGCCAGTGACAATTGCCCAGAAAGATTTCTTCTCAAGCAGGTTCATCATAAACAGTTACTTGGGACCCAACATGCAATCTCCCGGGAACCTTATTGCACTCCAATGGCAACCGTCAACTCACAATGGATACAAAAAGACTATAGCCCACGGCTATCCAGTATTGAGATTGAATTTGCCATATGTCTTTGAACAAGTCATTGTTCAAGAAATCAACATATCATCCTACTATCAGTTAGCAAGTATTTCTTTTGTGTTCAACTTGTACACGTCCCTCAGTAGAAACCAAATTGTGGGGAGAGACATACTTTTTGCTCTGAATTTCAAGCTCGTAACAATTTAACCAGATGCCTTATTTCGTTGCCCGCCAAAGTGTCCAGCTAGTGTTTTACACAGGGCAATAATCTTGCTCATCAGTTTCATTGGGGTCAACATCTTTGACGCATGTTGATGTGGTTGGTTTGACAATTGAGGAAAAATGCCTCCAATTAATTTCTGGCAATGTCCACTTGTCTCCAGCGCATGTTGTTTCTAAGTTCATTGTGTTGTTGTTGTCAAAGATGCCTCCTTCAGATTTTTAGCCCACCACAGAACCCACGGATAACAAAAGCATCACCACCCAAGTATTCCTATACAGCATGTTCTAACTTATCCACCATTAGATATGGTCCAAGCACTTCAGAACAGACTCATATTGACTAGGCGTAGAATTTTTTTCTAGAACCTACATTTGGAAATAATATTCCATGGATGGAACACCAGGCAACCTTAGTTGGCTATGTATATTGCCAGTGGCCACACACGCTCCCGTAGCACCTCAGCACTAAAAGTGAAAACTCTCATAGTTTTTACACAAGAAACCCAAGTATTTTGCCTTTCTCATTTCTCAGGGTGTGTTGTTCAAAAATCTTTCACACAGTACTAGGTAGGATAGCCTTTACCATCTTGTGATGGTCCTAAATAAATTACTGCTAGAGCTTGCTCATAGTTTGGTAGCAAAACATTGCCTGCTTTATCTCAAAGTGGGATCAATTCAATAGACGACTGTTCTTCAGAACGTCTGTCCTATTTTTGACTGGTTGATGCAAGTCTGTGAAAAATTCACTTATGGTCTGCTTCACATACATAAAGGTTGTATCAAACCTTGTTTTGCAGCGGTGCACATCAAGGATTGGCACAAATTCCCGGACCTCTCTATCAACAAATGACTTGAACTTCTTCTTGGTGCCGTCTGGCAACAACTATACAATCACCTAGTAGTTCACTCCAAATTGCATTCACAATTGCTTAAGAGACAAACAGCAGCCAACATGATCACTAATTTTGATGATTCCAGACGATGTAAGAAAAATCATAATTCTCCTTGGTATCAATAGTTTTCAAGATATTTTGAGTTACAATTTATTCTAACCATGTCGCAAAATTTGCATATTCAAATTAAACTATTCACTCCAAAACAATCTGGTGGCAACAGAATTGCAATCACAGCCATCAGCATCTTTGTAGGTGTTAGCTTTGCTTGTTTTTATAGGTTTCCAATTATTTTCCACATCCTCAAAAGCTTCTAAAACACAAGTTCGTCACCACAATCCGTCGTTGTGTTGAATCTGACAGCATGGCGGTCTCATTAAAACCTTGCTCTTTGCTAAGGCTGTCAACATTTGACAAAAAGATAGATTTTAACTCCCCTGGTTCTTTACCAGATACTATTCAAGTTCAGATAGTATGCTGACTTTTGTGTTGACCTTAGTTTATGGTCTAAACACCATCATCAATCTTCCATGACTGTTCCAACAAAGTATCAATCTGGGTTTAATATCCAAGTAAACTCTGCATTGAATCTCTCATAGTGTCAATTGTTTCCACCTGTAACGTGGAAGTTGGTCACACGTTCTCCCAAGACAATAATAAAGTCATCGAAATATCATTGTCAAGTTTAGCGTAATCTATACCCATTGACTCCACCATCTTTGCAATAGTCTCCAAAGGCGTGTCATCACATCATCATACTCACAACCCAACCAATGTGGGTTTGTCAATTACAATTGCAATTGGCATTGACTCTCGTTCAAATAGTTGTTGGGAATGTTGCTTAATACCATTGTATATTGCTGTTGGATGTTTGAATGAGCGCGGCAGCATTGACTTTGATTTCATCAAAAATGGTTTTATTTTGGCCAATGCCAATGTTCCTGTTTTTGGAACACACAATTTAGGTTCCTTCGACCAATAAAGGGAAACTACAGTGTTTGTTTTAGTTTTTTTGTCCTCCAACATAGGAAGGGACTCAACTTTGACACCTTTGTGTTTCTCTTGTTTCTCTGCCTACTCATAAACCAGGGACTTGGCAGCTTTTGGTTCTTCTTGTTTGTAGTAAATATGTCTACCTCGTTTCTTCTCCCACAACCCGACCTCTTGCTGTGTGACTCTGTCACAGCCTTAGAGTCACCTCCTTCACTGGAAGTACTATTTCTGTTAGAATCAATATTGCAACAGAGACATTTGAAAAAAAGTTTACATATAATTAAATCTGAGTAAAAGTAGATTGTTCTCTCTGTTGGTTTTAAAGTCATGCTTGTACAAAATCAAAAATGCAGACTGTAAATACTGTATTATACAGTACGTGTATGTACGGATTACATATTCTCACAGCTTGGTCTTTTCTCCCCCTACCCAGACATTGGTAGGTGTGGTGACTGACAGTCAATTTATTGGGAGGTAAGTTTCAGGTGACGAAGTCCAACAGTCTCTTCTTTGTAAAGGTTGGTTGTACTATGAATAAAAAGTGTTATTATTCTTTAACCAGGGCACAT
Organism: Thalassiosira delicatula; assembly: GCA_036939835.1. Lineage (NCBI taxonomy): Eukaryota > Bacillariophyta > Thalassiosirophyceae > Thalassiosirales > Thalassiosiraceae > Thalassiosira > Thalassiosira delicatula. The sequence goes on from JALLOY010000256.1 coordinate 3,643, forward strand.
AAAGGTTTGAAGGTTGTTGTTGGGTGGAGCGGTGATCTTGCAATTCTCCACAGAGATTTGAACGCAAAATGTACGCAAAAGTTTCATCATGCTCTGACCAAAACGTATGGAGCCTAGAAGATTGGCAGTATGTGAAGATGCTTAGGAGGCAAAAGACATGCCGTTGGCTCACAGAAAGGTAAGTTGTAGAAACAAGAAGAATCGGTGCTTGAGGTCACAATCATGTCGTGTTGCTTTTATGGGTGACCAGTCCTTGTACAAGGCGTAATAGAACGTTTACATTTGGATTTGAATAACAATAAAATAGTACCTATAAGAACTGTGATATGCATCTATAGTACTATGACACAAGAAATGGTTTGTGGCAAATACCAATATTTACATCAGCTTTTGATAGCCTTTTAATATTGGTTGGTCTATCTAAACAAAATGCAACTGGGTAAGATACTAGAAAATGATTTAAAATAACAATTCCAAAATGTTATACATTTCTGTATGGATACATAAACCACCCCCCCAGTCTACAATTTGTTTGAGCTGAAGAGCTAATCAAAAACTAATCTCTATTTTAGTCATATTGACTAGTACGAATCTCTGTGTAGAAATCACCATTTTTTGTAAGTGGAGAAAAGAAAAATTTAACCCTGGAATTTGTATTCTCCTCTTCACTACAGGGATTTTGTTACAAGGTATGTAGCAAAAAAGCTCAAAAAGCGATGTTGTGACTAGCCTAATCCTACACTTAGCTGCTGGTGACACCTTCTTCAGGATGAGAAAAAACAAAATTAAACAACACAACAGTCAACACGTGCACAAGAGAGCGCGAGATTAGTGGAATAACTGACGGGGATAGCAGCAAAGATATCCTTTGCCCCGGCTGTGGTTTAAATTTATTTTGGGCAATTTTTTTCTGCTGAGAACTTAGATGATTGCACCCTTCCTAAAGGTGCAAAACAACAATAAACAATCACACGCTTCAACCAACTGACAGTTGAGGATACAAGGGTAAGATGTGTGCAAATGAACATAACATATTTTGTAGAATGAAATTTGGACTGATTGGCTTTTAGGTAATATTAATATTAATATTATGTTAGGTAAAAATAGGAGGGTCTTGCCAGACGACTACCTTGCACATTATATCAAAACATGCTTAAAACCCTCTCATTGTTGATACACTTTTGGTTGCGCATTGGGTTTGTTGTGCTGTGGCCAACATTTCCTGTTTGTCTAGGCTTGTGTGCACAAATTGACTTTGTAGTGCTCTCTCCAATATTTTCCATTAGACTGGAGTACGGATTTAGATACTAAGCTGGCCATTGTGGGTTTCTTGTATTTTTAGGATTAGAACAAAAAAGTTGAATCACCTCATTGTTATAATTCAATCAGCCATAGGATTTTCCATGTTACCTCCATTGGACAATCAGCAGACAAGTTTAGATGATAATTTAGCCATATTGGTTTTCCTGGAAAAACTAGTAATTGGAACCTTTCGGTTTTTAATTCATATCATGTATCTTTCAATTGGGTACAAGAGGGCTGATCTCCCCAGTATCCTACATGGTACAATGTAGTGCAACCATAGTGCAGACCCACACTATACATCAAGTGCAGTGGAAATTGAACAACTTGTATTCTGTACTAAATGTAGTACAATGATAAACGTGCTTGTACTCTGCACTATGGTGGTGAGCCAGGGTGAGTGGTTGGGTGCTGTGAGTCTTGGCCAAAATTATTGTCGCTCATGTCAAAGGATATATGCACCTTCAGACAAGTGCACAATATTGAACAGATTTTCTCATGGAGCAGTTAGCCTCAGAGAAAGCACCAACCAGTTGCAGCTACATACTTGTGTATCAAGAGGTTGTTCATCAGGCAACGGAGGCCCAGCCATCACCAGTGTATTATTTTATCTTCTTTTGTTTGCACTAGAAATGGGGTTCAGGTGGACATAATTGGTCCTCTCATTTCCAAGGGAGCTCCCCAAAGATGAATAATCTTGGGGATTTATGTAGCTGTGTTGAGTTCTGTCTTTGGTACCAGGGAGTTGCTGAAGAGCAATGTCTCTCTTGCAAAAAACATTTGCCACAATTAGACTATGGTACCACGACAAGTGAATTGTATTTCTCTCCTTTCATTTGCAACCGCATCAATGCAGACAGGATTGATTTACCCATATAGTTGCACACCTGGAAATTCATGATATCAGGTGAGTAGCTGGTTGTCAATTGGTAGGCAATATCAATATGTGACATTTGCCTGCGATGTCCTTGAGATAAGTGATATCGGAGTGGCTGCCACTTGTGACAGAAGTGAGGTGTATAGGATCAGTCCACCCACTTCTGCTTGCGCTCCTGAAGGTTAATGTTCTTTGAGGAGTAGATTGTCAAGGAATAAATCATCCCTTGTAAAAGAACACTTGTTCACAACAAGTGACTTGATTTTTGCTTGTTGTCTTTAGCAACATGGTTGATGTGGACAGAATAGGTCTATCCACTTTTGTGTGTGTCTCCCTGAGAGTTGATTGTTGTTTCTATGCTGTATTTTTTGATAACAGTGTGGTATTCTTGCGTACAGCATCTGCTTCTCCTCTTTCAGGATTGAGTCATCCCCAAGCTGCCATAAATGATGTTTTTGTGGATGTGGTGTCTAATTGGACAACCAAGAAAATTATTCAGGGAGGTTATGTCTTCCTCACAAATAATGTCTACAGCCATGAATAATAGGTTTTTTGTTGTGGCAATAGAGTAGACTACCCTGCAAATTTTGCCTTCATCTCCCCCTCAAGGAAGTTTTTGCCCTCTTTGATGGTCAATGTGGATGTCGCTCTCATTGTCAACCAAGTCAAATATGGTGTGTGTAGATGGCCATGGCTTAGATGGCACATTGTCAATAACAAGTAGACAGCTATTTGTGTTGATTTCTCCATGAAATAGTTTGTTATTATCAGTTGTAACAAAAGTGGTGACAACAATTGGGTTGTCATGCCCTCATGGCAATATCGTCAATACAGACAATTACAGGGCTAATTGGGAGCAGAGAATTGGTTGCTGCATATGGAGATAGAAAAGGTCTCATCTCCAAAGTTAGAGGTGGTTAATGCAACATTTAAAAAGTTGAGTATAATAAAAGTAAGTATTTTTAACAGAATAGAAGTTGGGTAAAGTTAAACTTGGCACATCCCAAAATATCAAAGTTGAGTTCAGTCTCAGAGTTGATATTTCCCCAAACACAACTGTTGAGTAGAGTTGTAGTTGGCCCTGGAAATTTCAAAGCTGAGTAAAGTTGAAGTTGAATATTTTTAATTATACTGAAGTTCAGTAGGATAAGTTAGAAGCACTCTTGTATAATGTGATCTGTGCTCCCATTGAATGAATATTCAACTGATAACAGAATGCTTTTAACTATCCCAAGTAAAGAAAAAAAATCGTCTAGTTCTATGGAATCGCGCCAAACCTCTATTCCTTGCCCAAGAAGTTCTCCTCAGTGAGGTTATCAGTAGGGAGCAGTCCCAACATCTCTGCTTCAGAATCTTGTTTGATACTCCAGCATTTGAGAGCATCTTATGTTGTTTCTTTCCTCCCAATTCCCTTTTTACACCTATTCATATATTCTTTTGCAATCTAATCAACATTAATGTATACATTCTGCACTATTGATACAAGTATGATACGTTGCTCATATGTTTTCACTCCGAGCTGAGTGTGTTGAGGAACAGAAACGGAACCAGACAAGCTGAAGAAACATCCACAGCAACATTCACCACCTCCACCGAAACCTCACAATGCATAACAGTCCACAAAGTGGACATCTCCTTTTGCGATCAAGTATCATTTACATCCCACCACTCTATCTCAAGCATCAATATATTCAGCAAGGTTTCCCCCCAATGGAAGATCTTCTCCACACCTAATCACTGGGCCAACTGGAATGTGCCACTCCTTTGCTTTAGCACCAACTCCCGTAAGGACATGACTTCTTGACCTGTGAGGCAGTACTTCTCCTTCTTGGCACACTCTGAATGACTGAACTCTTGACCTGCCTTTTGGTAATTGCCATTCAATTTCTCAGAGATGAATTCTCCCCCCTTACTGTCCAAGTCGTCATCTTAACTGTTGTGGTTGATCCCAAGAGGTGGATCTACCAAGGATGCCCTGTATCTATAACAAGTCTTGAGGTTTTCAACATTAGCTATGAATTTAATAAGAGAAAGGACACAACAATTCATTGAGAATTCACTCAATCTCCCTCTGATGTATTGCTTTTTGGCCAACAAAGCAGCAACAACAACTCAAGTTAAAGACCAAATATTGGGTCCAACAGGTTGAAAGGGATTTTGGTCTTGTCAGAGCGAACCTTTTGGCGTTTGGCAAAGTTGAGTAAAGTCAGAGTTTCTCTTTTGAATTTTTAGAAAGTTGAGTAGAGTTGAACTTGGTCTTTTGGATTTTGGCAAAGTTGCATTAAGTTGAACTTGGATTTTTGCCCTTAATTTAATGAAGTTCAGGAGTTGACTCCAACTTTGTTCTATCTCTGACTGCCTGGACAGACGCCGCCTTGTCAATGAGGAGGTCAATATCTTATTGAAAGTCAGGAGTGTTGCACAGCTTCTGTACAAGGGCAACTAAAAACACACCAATAATGCTTTGATTGTCAGCATTGGAGCCAGTCATTTCCCCCGTGTATCGTCGATGGATGACTTATTGATGCCATTGGCACCTGAGGTAATTGTGGTGGCTATGACCAGCTCTTTTGCTGTCATCAACATAGAAAACCTTAAGGGTGATGCGGATGGTCTTTTCTGTGGGGGACAGGCTGTTTGTGTGTGGGTTCACATTTCTACTGTACGACGGCGCATATATCTGCCAATAACGTGGACAGGGTTTCCATGTGTTGATTTTGCAGTTGCCGTTGTGTTGCATTATGCTTGTTCCTTGTGTTGTTAGGGGCAACAAGTACCTGGTTTGCAAGGAGAAAACAACAATTTTTAGGAGGTGTCATGAAATACACAAACACAAAAGCTTGAAAAAAAGAGTGTCGGCAGAGCTACAGAAGCTCTCTTCATTCTTTCCGATGTCTTCATAGTCAAATGGAAGAGGCTTAAGGTATGAATATTTGCAGAAAGAGAAGGGAGTTTAGTAGGAGGCAGAGAAAATGCATGGTTTGTTGACATGATAAGTTTATTTCAAACATTGTGGTTTTGAGGTTGAGATTGAAGTCTCGGGCAGACAATAACTTTTGTATTGAGATTCGTCTGTTGGATTGCCTGCGCCAAGTCACGGAACAATATATAGACAAGGAGATGTGCAGTCATCTATATACAATGTATCCATATGGTCACACATTTACATACATACATCTATGAAAAATCATTTAGCCCTCAAGGCCAAGTGTTTTTCCTTGTGAAGTAATATCTACTTTGGGATACACATATAAATGTGATTATAGGATGTACTTTTATAAATATGCGGAGGACACAACCACATGTCATAGCAACAGTAACTTGAGGATGATTGTATCATGGTCACGCTTTCTGTCTTCTTGACACACATTGAAATGGACCTGTCTTGAGAACAGGAATATTATTATTCCCAATTTCTGTTTTACTAGAATATTGTATTTTGACATAGTTTGTTTACTGATGTCTATGTTATTTTGTGAATTTGCTTTCAGAACCAAAGAATACACAAATGGAGAAACAACTATTGCTGATACTTGGGAGACCAAAAAGAAAGAGGAGATGTCATGGGTACATCACATATCTGGATTTAAGACCTACCCCAGTCTTGTCTCACAACAATGATGGCCACTACATGGATATACATATACATGAGGCATGTTTGAGTAAATACAATAAATGTATAGGATTACCTATGAACTTTTAGTCATTCAAGAAATAAAACCCTCTGCACAAAAACATATATGCAGGAAGAGACGAGAAGTCTTCCCACCAGTGAGTAATGTGTGTTGAGGTTGATGTCGTAGTGTGACCATCAAATGCGTAGAAATGACATTGTTTTCTTCAACCAAAGGCAAGAGCTATCTCATTTTCCCAGCTAAACATGATATACTAGTTTGTTTGTTTGAGGGGGGGGGGGTATGATGGGAGCTATAAGGGGCCAGACAGTTGTATTGGTGCCCCCTTTGTGGCAACCATAGCTAGGTAAGGTCATGGTGACAGTCCCCCAGTAGCACACTGTGTATATACACATGTTGTGTATAAATAAACCTTAATCTGAGTGAAAGCAAAGTCTAAGTCCCTAAAGGAGGAGCCTCATCTGAGCCTTGAAAGATCATATTATGTGGATAACCTTTGGGGATCAAAGGATAAGTCAGATACCAAGCACATTGACTGTAACCACAACCATCATTGATTGCAACCGCACCAACAGCTAATAAAGGATAACAAAAATGACAATTTCAATTCCATTGAAAAGAACAATAGGCAATGGTAGTAAACTAGAAGAAGACAAACTGATGGGTTGAGAGCATTAGCAAGTGGCCCATGATAACACTGATGATTTCCAAAAACTTGAAAGCCACGGTGGTGTTGGCAAGCAGCATATTGCTACACAATCACATGGATGTTCCACATTTCTCTCACTTCCACCTCACCCATAAGTAATACTTAGGAGAATTTGGTAGCAAAATAATCAGCAAAACCGCTCCCCCCATTTATGACTGGGACAAAAAGAAACTCTGAACACTGGAAATAAGGGCAAAAATGACAGGGACAAAATGCCCAGGAGGAAACAGGGAACAATTACAACAAGGCAAGGGGCGGCACAGGCTACCCACAATGTTGTATTTACACGAATATTGGTCCGTTTTCAACAAACAGACCACCACTCTTCTTTTCCACCCAATATAAATACAGTGCTTTAGAGGGACAGAAATGAAGTTCATTTTTAACTTTCCAGTTTCTGCATTATGTACCACAATTATTGTAGAAGAATTCCTTTAAAAAGTTTTGTTAAGTCCTACCGTATAATAGTACCTAGAACGTAGGGCATCATACGTTCTAGGTAATGTTGTCAGCCAGCAACCAACAACTAACCTTCTTACTACAAACAATCCAAGTTACCTGTCACAACAAACAAGAACAAAAAACTTCATTGACAGACATTGCTGATCACCAACTCCTTCAATCTAAACCCCCTCCTCCAACGATTGGCCCATCAACCCCGTGATGTAACCTCAAAATGAGCAGAAGGGGTTGTGGCAAGTTGTGGTGGCCGTACCAGCGGGCCCAGACCAATGCTGAGATCTCTACAACTACCTATCTCAACCTTGAGCTGGACGGCCCGGTCCAATTGTTTGACAAATAAGATTTCCTCCTCTCAAGTGGTCTGGCTTTTGGACGAAATGCAAACGTCATCTGCTAGTCCTGTTGTGGCTGGGTTACAATCCTTATGCCACCGGAGCGGGAAAATATCACACAACAATAAAAAATGTGGTAAAAAATCATGACGTTATCAGCAGGAGGCAAGTCCACGCACCTTACATGGCAATGTCAAATAGCCTTGAACTACGCATACTACTGGCAGAAGGCCTCTTTGAAGGTGTGGGTACAATGGCTAGACGAAAATTGGAGAGGAAGATGTGCCTTATGGAAAGACCAGCCGCCCCAAAATGAGGAAATACACAAACAAAAATGAAAAATGCAATGATCAACCAGCATAATCACACAGCAATCAACTTTGGAACCCACAGTCCTCTAGGCATGTGTATCAAGCAAGTGAGGATGCATGGGTGTTTTAATAGTAGAAATAAAATAAAAAATGGAGACACAAATACTGGATTTGATTTGATAACACACTTGTGTTGTGTTTTTTGTCAATAACTTTTTTGTTCAGTAGATTTGTTTTGGTCCTTTCCTTTTTTTCTAATCAGTGCATTCATCACTCATACCTTTCTAATAATTATAAGGTTTGAAAGGTAATCTCGAAAAAATAATTAGATGCAACATACGGTCCACCAGGAGACGGCATTATTATACAAAGGTTGCAAAAACGTTCATTTGTACTAGACGTGTATGCCTGTAACCTTTTTGGAGAATAAAATCATTATTGTTCCTTTGTAGTTCTGATATTAGCACAAGAATACATTTCTATTGAATATAGGGTTTGGTGGGCTATCTCCAAATAATGACTAGATGCAACACATGGTCTGTCACAAGAGGGCATTTTTTACATAATGGCGGCAAAAACGTTCATTGGTACTATACGTTTACGTCCGCAACTTTTTTTACAAAAAAAGCACTCTTATTCCTTTTCAGTTCTGAAATTAGCACAAACGTTTCTTTCTTTTTGGTAGAGGGTATGGTAGGCCATCTCCAAAAAATGATTAGATGCAATATCTTGTGCTTGAGTGGATGCATGTGCCGTTTGCTGCATTGTGCTGACGTGGTACCCTTCGACGATTTTTGTTGTGACCAAGTCCCTTGACTGTGGCATTCAAACTTATCTGTCCAGCATTAACTATGTCAATAACCTGATGACGCATGACTGATGTTCCAATATTTCAACTTGTTTCTGTTCTCAGCTCTGCTGGTTCACTTACACTAAGACCAAGAGGAGTCTACCATGCCATGAGACTTGTTGCATCTTGTCAGCGCTCCTCTTGAGAGTCCTTGCTGTTACTGCTATTTGTGATTTGGTATTTTTTTGGACGTCAAAAAATTCAAGAAAAGACTCGCCTGCTGAGGAATAACCTCGTGATCTTCCCCTGTTTGATCATTGGGGTGGAATCGTGTGTGACCAATGTGTGGTAATGCTGAGTAACTTTTTGATCTTCACAGAGGTGACGCGCCAAGCGGTCCATCCACTGCAAAGAAGCTATTGATCTTTTGCCAATCCGTTGGCACAATTGCTGAACCAAAAGACACTCGAGACAACGCATTTGTGTCCATTTGCAAGTTGTAATACATCCACAAGGGCTGTTGCATGGGCTGGGTTGTGGATGAATTGTGAACCAACAAATCTGCCCATTACTAAACAAGCTTGAGAAGAAGCAACAGTCGTAAACCCTGACACTAGACGGTTGATTGGTGGAGCCTGTTTTGAAAAAATGTTTTCGAAAATATTTTTTCAAATTTTATATTAAATTGTAAAATCACCTAACCAAGAAAAGTCACTTTGGTCCCATTTAAAATTTTCATCCGCATCATGCATATTTTTGCAAAAACGTCGTTTTTGCAATTGTATGTCTTTTTCGTCCATTTAAGT
>JALLOY010000257.1:2659-12922 GCA_036939835.1 Thalassiosira delicatula
GATCTCATTAGATAACTTTGTGCAACTGAATATTGTTTTATTCTATGATTATGAGCTGAGCATGGTGTGGGCAGGCCAAGAGGGAGGCATGCTCGTGTTAATTTATGGTTTTGCGACTCACGTGAAGGGGCAAGAGATGGGTTGTGCTATGTTGTTCGACATCATGGTATCAAGTGGGCAATACGTCTCTTTTGCGTATATTTTCTTGTACTCTAGGATGTTGCAATTTACATCTCTCATCTCTCACCATGACTCAACTGAAATCGCTATTCCCACAGCCAACAACAGATTCCATCAGATATTTTGCTGTAGATTTGATCTACTCAGACCAAAGCAAAACCCGGTACTTTGTTTGACATCACTCTGTTTCAACTTTAATTGAAACCATGTCTTCTGATCAAGAGGGTGCACTTGGTGGAGGATTCACCATCCCCAAGAAAATACCAAAGAAGAAGCGGGATGGCGACACCCCCATATCATCGCTTCTTTCCAAGCGCAAGGTGCTACCAGCGCGAACCTCTCGTATCGCTGATGCGAAGTTCACACCAGAATGGGAAGCCATGTCTAAGCTGTTGTCGCAGTTCTATGCCAGGGTGGATGCAGGTGAGGTAGCATTTACCTGACAGTAGAGCCAATCGCTCCCTACTTATCTTTATATTCTCTGAATGCAATTGACGTGGCATTCACCTGGCAGCAGAGCCAATGGCTTTCTATCTTATCACTTAATTCTCTCAATGCAATATTAGCTCATATACTTTTCATTTTATGTCACTCTTCACTTATAGCACCATTTCGAGAACCGGTCAATTGGAAAGCCCTTGGCCTCTTCGACTATCCCCGAATCATCAAACACCCCATGGACCTAGGAAGTGTGAAAAGGAAAGTCAACGAGGGAAAGTACAAATCAATATTTCATGCCGCCGAGGATGTGCGCCTCATTTGGAAGAATTGCATGACCTACAACCGCGAAGGTAGTGAGTTTCACGGCCTTGGCCAAAAGCTGTCGAAGAAGTTCGAAGAAAAGTATGAGAAACTTTGCAAAAAGAATGGCACGGCTCCATCACCGTCGAAAACAAGTCGTCGAAAATCAAAGGCCTCATCTTCCGCGGGAGATGCCGACGAAAGGAAACCCGCTGCACCACGGCGTTCCTCCAGTAAATCTGTTACCCCGGCAGCGTCGCGAGTATCCGGCCGCAATTCCAAGCGAAAGCGCAATGTATACTCAGAGGAATTGGAGGACACCGACGAGGATGATTTAATGACAAGCGGCGAAGAGGAAGCGTTGGAAAAACGCCGGAAGAAGCGCCTGGCGAGGAACAAAAAGAAGGAGGAATCGTCAGCGAGAGAGGAGGAGGTTGCAGACGCTACGATGAAGGAAGGAGATGAACCCGAAGCGCGCGTTCTATATGAGGTTGAGTCCCCACCCCCTGGTCAGCTCAATTGTCTTTGGTATTCCAAGGAGCAATTCCGTCATGTATTTGTTCTCGAGAAGGTTCTGGGATGGAAGACGCGTCCAGTGACGAACCTTGAATATTGTGAGCCTAGTAAGACAGAAGGAGCAAATCCAAATATTCCATCAACGCCAGCCAGAGAAAAGGTAGTCTATACCATGCACGGTGTTCATCACGATCACCCAAAAGATAAAGACAGACTCGCTATGCCAGTGCCGTTGAGTCTGACCATTGCGTTTGTTTTCTTCTGGTTCTTTAAATTGTTCATGGGAGATTTGGTGTGGGNCCAATCAACTTTGAAGAGGCGATGAAAATGAAAGATAAGGCAATTGTTGACACGGGCAACGATTTTCGTAAGAGGAGGGATATATCGCGTATCAACCCTTGTGAATGCCCACACATTGGAAAGATTGCAGCCAATCATGAGCAAGCCCAGTCGAAGAAAGAAGGACGTGAACCAAGGTTTAAGGTGGTCAAGTCCAGTGAAGAGCGCGAGGAAGTGTTTCTCATTAAGTGGCGAGGGCGGTCATACGTTCACTGTTCATGGGAACGTCAACGCGACTTAGAGAAATACGACCAATCTGTGCAGCAAGGGGCAGCCCGTGGAAAGATCAGTCGATTCTTTCAAAGCCAGGTTACTTCTTTAGGAAACGATTGGAAAAAGGTCTTGGAGGACGGGCGGAAGGCCCAAGCTGCGCCTGCATCACATGCACACCACTCTCAAACTGCAGGAAATGCTAGCGAAGGCACTGGAAACGTGAAGAGAGTTGATGACGGAGACGAGGAAGATGTGGAAGATTACTTCTCTCCCCTTCACCTTGAGGTGGATAGAATTATAGGATGTGATGAAAATGAGTTGGACATGAATGTCCTCGCTCGTCAACGAGCGCTGAACATCCGTGCTGAACGAGAAGCACTGAAAGAACGAGAAAAGGAGGATGACAAAGAAGAGAAATGGTTAAAAGGTGATGTTTGCAAGAATAAAAATGGAGATATGGCTACGGCCGAGAGGAAGCAAGACACCTCTTCCGATGGAAACAATGAAGAAAAGGAGGAGGAATGGGATCCAGAGGACAATGTCCGATACATTGTCAGGTGGAAAGGCCTTCAACTAACTGAAGCAACGTGGGAATATTGGATTGATATCAAACGGGACTTTGTTGATGAGGTTGAGGACTTTTGGTACCGGCAGAAGGTTCCCTCCCCCGAAGAAATCAAGGAAATGACAAAAGAGTGTCATCCACACCCACGCAGTTTCAAAAAGCTAAAGAAATCTCCCATCTTTGGCATCTCAAATATGGAACGACCCATTGCGAAGTTGGAGGATGATGAAACTGACGATGCAGATGACGAGTCAGATGACGAAGAGAATGGATCAGTCTTGAAGCTACGTGCATATCAATTAGAAGGTGTCAACTGGCTGTTGTGGAATTGGTATAATCGCAGATCATGCATTTTGGCTGACGAGATGGGGCTTGGAAAGGTAAGACATGTGTTTTCTTTGCCAGAATAACATTGTTTCAGTTACTAATCCGCAACCCAATTTCTTCTTGACTTTCCTGGAAGACAATCCAATCCATAGGTTTCCTTGATGGGCTCCAACGAGTGCCCCAGGTTAATGTCAGAGGTCCTTTCCTAATTGTAGCGCCTTTATCCCTTGTTAGCCAATGGGAGTCAGAAGCGAAGGAATGGGCTCCTGATGTCAATGTGGTTGTTTATCATGGCAGTGCTGATGCAAGAGACTTTCTGGTTAAAAATGAATTCTATTACACAGATCAATTTGAGACGAAAGCAACAGCTCAGAATCTCAAGCGAAACCATATCACAAAATTCCAACTGCTCATTACAACATATGAAGTTGTCTTGAAGGATGCCAATGTTCTCTCAAAGATACAGTGAGTCCACCCGGTTGTGCGTGAATATATCATCTCTCCAAAGATTTCATCTCTCATGTTGTTGATGTTGCAACAGCTGGAAGGCACTGATTGTTGATGAAGCTCATCGGCTAAAGAATATCAAGTCAAGACTATTCGAAGATCTTGCTTCTGTGCCGCGCGATTTTTGCTTGCTATTGACGGGCACGCCCCTGCAAAATAGTACCGAAGAACTTTGGGCGCTATTGCATTTTGCGGATCCTACCTCATTCGATTCAAGGGAAGAATTCACAAATAAGTTTGGTCAATTGCAAGACGCAGACCAAGTGGCAAACCTCCACACTGTGTTACGTCCATACTTACTAAGGCGCGTGAAGGAAGATGTAGAGAAGTCTCTGCCACCTAAGGAGGAAACCATTCTCGAAGTGACGCTTACTCCTATTCAGAAACAATTCTACAAAGCCATCTATGAGAAAAATACTGGATTTTTGTTCAAAGGCACAAAGCCAAGCAATGCCCCGAGCCTTATGAATGTTATGATGGAACTGAGGAAATGTTGTAATGTAAGTGCTACCCATGTTTGGTGCTTCCTCGATTTGATTGATACCGGTGGAGTTGTTGACAGCAAATTCAGCCATGGGCGGAAGCCAAAACTGCGGTGGTAAAGAAAAGCGCAGCAATGATTATGAGTTTACTTTGTCTTGCCTGAGCCCGAATCTGACTGAGATATTCCTCTCGTTGTCTTTGCAAAGCATCCGTTTTTAATCCGTGGCGCGGAAGATCGTATCATTGATGATGCAGCAGAGTCTGAGTATAAATCACTCACTCCAAATGAACAAATTTATCGACAAATTGATTATGCCAAACTTACTGGTGAGCAACTGGTCAAGTCCTCTGGCAAATTTGTTTTGCTGTCGAAGGTAAGCCCGTTAATAGTAGTTGGTTTGAACATGCATATTATGCTGGTACTGAGAGAGACCTAGCTGACTCGCTTTCGTTTTTGTCTGGAAAATAGTTGCTCCCCAAGTTGCAAAGTGGTGGCCACAAGGTTTGTATATTACATTGGTTGCAGTTTCAATTTTCCACTTCGACCTTTTCTTCTTTTTGATTTAACCTCTCTCTCCACTTTTACTCCCTGCAGGTTTTGATATTTAGTCAAATGGTCAGGGTACTTGATTTACTGCAAGAACTTCTACAGTTGAATCACTATCGTTACGAGAGGCTTGACGGGACCACGTCAGCATCAGCACGTAATTCGGCAGTTGACCGCTTTAAGCGAGAATCTTTTAAACGATTTGTGATGCTTTTATCCACTCGTGCTGGTGGACTCGGGCTTAACTTGACTGCAGCCGATACAGTTATAATATTTGACTCAGATTGGAATCCACAAGTGAGTATTGTTGTATGGTCTTTCTTGCTAATATTCTATTTCTCGAATACTCACATCTCACCTCTTATTTCTATCTACCCTTTTCAGAATGATCTCCAGGCCATGGCAAGAGCCCATCGAATCGGCCAAACAAGATCTGTCCGCGTGTATCGACTCCTAACTGCAAAGACGTATGAGATGCATATGTTTCACAGTGCGAGTCTAAAGCTTGGTTTGGATCGAGCGGTTTTGGCTCACCAGCGTCAAAATACAAATCCGGATGAACTCTCCAACAAACGAAAATCCAAAGCAGAGAGGGAAGAGCAAGCCAAAGAAATTGATTTATTGCTCAAGAAAGGTGCCTATGATGTATTTAATGACGACGATGATAAAGAAGCACATAAGTTCATGGATACTGATATTGATCAGTTGCTTGAACAGAGTTCGCGTAAAGTCACGTATGGAGCAACCGCCACCAATTCATTGAGTAGTGGTCTTGGGAGCTTCAGTAAAGCAAGTTTTGTTGCTTCTACAGGAGAGGGGGACGGGAAAGACGTTGATTTAGACGACCCAGATGTGAGTAAACCAGTAAACACTTATCTCAAAGTTCCTGTCACTGTCTAAACTTTCCATCGTCTTCACAGTTCTGGAGCAAAGCTGTTGGACTTGAAGCACCACCAGAGGAGCTGGACCCAAACATGGCACTGATCATTGGCGATGGTAGTAAAAGGCACAGGAAACAAGTTCAAGCATTCGATCCTCTTAGGGAGGATGCCGAGGCAGAGGAAAGGAGGCTGAAGGCGATAGCTCTCAAAAAGCAGGAAGAGAAAGAAGAAAAGGAACGAAAAAAGCTCGAGAAGCTTCTCAGGAAGGAGGCAGAGCGCGAAGCCAGGGAGAAGGCGAAGCGGGAGGAAAAAGAACTGAAAGAAAAACTGAAGGAGAAAAAACTAAAGGCAATCAAAGACCAGAAAGATCTCAAGGCGAAGGAAGTGAAGAAGAAAGTTAAAGAAGTCAGAGTTGTGTACAATGAGCGGAAAACTGATAGGAAGAGAGCATTGAAGCGGGCAGAGCACGAAGATCCTGTGTTTGAGAGAGTGAAACAAGCATGGGACACATCACAACGTTTCAGGGTTGTCAATGCAATCTTAAAATTTGGCTTTGTCAGATTTTGCAAGGTTCGACACGGTGAGTCCACCACACGTGAAGGAGTTATGATAATTTTTATTCTTATTGCGCCAGTTAAATATTCTCACTCTGCTTCGTTTATCGCAACTCAGAGTCAAATTTCACTAGTCTTCCAATTCAGGATATAGAAGTGTTCGCGCGTGCATATGTTTATCAGTTGGGGTTGCAAGCTGCATCAACTCTTTTGTCCGATGTTGATAGTGTGCAGGCGTTGGATGAGGACATGGATGTTGTCGTCCAAAGAAGTCTTCACAAAGTGCTTGGCCCACTGGTTGGTGAGAGGGACTTTGACTGGATATGCACATCCATCTTGACATCTCTATGTATGCAGTAAGTTCAGTGCACCTTTGTTACATTGCAATGAGACAAAATAGCCCTCATGCTCATCATTTGCCTTTCCAGTATGCGAATGAAGGCACATGACGCATTTGTAAGGATGCCCCTGACACTTGCTGAACCAGCATTTCTTCACGACTTGAGGCAGGGTGTCGCAATCCGTTCCCTTCACCGGCTTGCATTCTTATCCAGGCTGAATAGTATAATTGAAGAGGCGTTGGATAGAACTATCAATGGTAAGATTGTCTGAATATTTTATTCTGTCTATTCTGCTCTTTGTGGAAAATCTGATTCTGTCTTTTGCTCCGTCAATTAGACATAGGCCATAAANCAATGGGACAGCGTGGCTGTCTAACGTCCGACTATTCGACGTTAGATATGGATCTCAAGGCGCGTTATATTTCCACAGAAGAGCTCATGTATTCACTAAGTGACAAACTGAGCGTATCACTGAAATCCCATCTCAAATGCCCACCTTGGTGGGACAGAAGCTGTGATTTGGGTCTAGTTATGGGTACCTTCTTTCATGGTCTTGGAAACTATGAAGCAATGAAACAGGATGAAAATCTCCCCTTCGCCAATAAGATTAAATCTTATGTGACGTGCAATGACACTGAAGCTCAATCATATCACCAATTTGAGGCGGCAGCTGATGCTGCAAAACAAGTTTTTGATACTGCACTTGTCACAATGAAACGCAAGTTTCAGGAGCAAACACATGCTGCTGTTGCGGCTGTATTTGCTGCAACCAAGGCTGGGGATAACAAATCAGCATACGTTGTCAAATCGCAGGAAATGGACGACGATGATATAGTCTCCCTGGCTAGTCTGAAAGCGGCCACGGTGAAAGCTTTTCGCAAGTCTTCCGATCTTTCATCAAAAGCTGGAAAGAAACCTTTGGCTAACTACTCATTGCCCTTGCCAGATTCCAAGCATCTTGATAACTTACTGGTGCAAATTGTCGGAAACATGGAAACAAATTCTCGTCCAATACAACAACCCATGACTCTCATCCAAGAAATTGCAAGTTCCCCACCCAAAGTTCCACCCGAGCAGGGAGAAAGCATTAAAACAGCAAAATCAATAAATAGGGAGGCTCTGCTTACAGGGAACACCTCGAATCATTCTGTCCAGGAGGATAGAGGAAAAAACCTTGTGTTATTTACGGGAAGTCTCTCTTTAGCAGAGAAGAAGCCACAACAAGATCGGTCAGATTACTTTCTGGGCGCTGCTTCGTCAGAACTTGCAAGTATTGCCGTTGGAGCCGACTCTTCAAGATATCAACGTGGCCCATATGTGCCTATGATAGTGACAAGATTTGTCCTTGGGGGTATATTGCACGCGGAGGAATCTGTAATTGAGTGTTTGACCAAGAAAAGATCCGAGACTACTACAGAGACCTGTAACAACGATGACGGTCAACCTTCAAATGTCGATGTCGGTGATGAAAATGACAAGTCCCCTTCTGACTCAGCAACATCGACCAATGGGGAGAATGAGAAAGGCGAGACGCAACCACCCAAAACGCATACAGCCGAACAGAAATCACCTGAAACCCAACCGGCCAACAAGCAACCAGCCTGTCAGTACATACGAAATGACTCGCGAATTCGGGCATCTCTTTGCACGACAATGCTAAATGGCGGGTATCCTTCTTCTGCTTTGAATGACTTATTTTTCAATTTCAGTGATGAGCTGTGGCTAGAACTCAACCAAAATCCTGCACTAGCACCACCCATCCCCTTCCCTTGCCTTTCATCTCCGTCAAACACAACTAAATGTCCTTTCTTCTCTATGGAGGATGCGTTTTGCCCTATTTTGAAACGTGCGGGCATTGGCTGGTCTGACAATAAAGAATCTTTGGACGATTACTTCCAATCAATTTTACTCCCACACTGCCTCAAACTTTGTGTGACCCTTGCAGGAAAACAAACAAAAGTTGCCAGGGACCAGGGTAAAACTGATGTGTATTTAGGGCGCCCTGCCAGTGAAGATCTGTCACCGCTCCCAGACCCTTTCATCCCCTTAGAGGAGCATTCCGAAGTGGCGATGGCACACGCCTATGCCATTCTCCGCAGGACCAAGTTAATGAAGTCTATAAGGTTTATCATGGGGGGAGGTGTCTCATTGAAAATTCTCACTGAATTTCTTCGTGGGCCAGTCTGGCGGAGCCAGGCTATGGGCATCCCAGTTTGGTAATTTTTTCATTTGTTTCACACCTCTCTACTAAATCCACCATTGCTCACCCTTTCCACGCACTTTCTTTCGTATTTTATGATGCCTTCACATCATCTTCGCACTCCAACTTCGAAGGTGGTGTCCCTGGATTCATGACTTAGGACTTCTTGCTCATGCTGCTGCTCATGGTTTGGGATCTATTACAACTGTGCTCCCTTTGCAGTTATCATTTATCAAACAACATGTGCGAAGAACTTTTATTGATGGCACAGTTGGTAGGAAGCCCTTCCTCCCAAAATGCTTTTTGGACCAAGCATCAGAAGAAGAAATAGAATCTTGGATAGAAATGCATTCGAAACAGTTTCCGACATTTCACGTGGTCGAGCATCGCCTGGCATTGATATGTTCCCATTTGACAGTTGATACCGATGCTCAATATGACAATGTCCCTATGTTTGATGAAGGTGGTTGGCCAATGGTCGAGGACGCTCGTGCTCCAGGTTTCCTCGCTGACATGCGAACATCTGGAACAAGATGCCTGCTTTCTGACTACGAACGGTTAAGCTGTGTTTGAGTTAAGCGACAAGTTCCCACTGTGATTCCCATTCTAATACACTACTTCCAATCTCACAAATCTAGAATTGGGAGATGAGCTTAATTTCAAGCAAATCTACCATCAACTCGGTTCAAGCCTCTACAACCTGAGAATATATAAATCATATAAGAATTTATGGTGACTCTCATTCATTTTCATCTCTAAATCCTTCCAATGATTTCAGTCTCCTCTTCGTTGCCTCTAGTGCGATACCATGATGAGTTGAAAAAGAAGACTCTCGTTTCATCCACACGAACTCTTTGCCATTTGATCCATTCAATCATTTCTCTATTTCACCCTTTTTGCACCGCCTTTCTTTCTACTCTCACGTCCAAACCCAGCTGCAGAGTGTCCCTTGAACTGTTTACTGCGTCTAGTGCCATCATTATCTGGCATCCGCGGTGTCAGATCCCACTGATCCATCGATTGCTTTATTGTTCCAAACCTATCTACCTCACTGATTATTTCTTGAGCCCCTGGAGAGCTCAAGGTGATATCTATGTCTGCAGCATAAAGCGTGCCAACTTCGCACGATAATAGATACCCACAGTCGGAAGGCATATCGTCATCCTCCTCTCGATGACCACAGACAAGATAGCCGCCATCTTGCGACACAATAGCAGAAGATCCAATAAAATCGAATTCTTTTAAACCAGTCTCGACGAAATTGGCGAATAAAAAAGGAACCTGATTCTCCATTGCTCGGCATGGAATGACACATTTGACCATTCTAAGATCGTTGACATTATTCCTGAAAGAGGTCGATGCAAATATTACCTGTGCCCCGCTGCGGACAAGGTGCCTGCAGTGCTCGGGGAATAAGACATCATTTCCACACATCATGCCCACTTTAATTTTCCTTCGTCCCTCTTCTATTGGTAGTGTTTGTCGATTCGGCAAATGCATCGCAGTTGGAATGAACTCTACAACTGGATGTCCTTTTCTCATTTCATCGTCAAATGGAGAAACACTTCTATAATTTCCCGCCCGCGATCCATCCGCATGAAACGCTGCAATGGAATTGAACGCGCGCTTCTCACCATGGGGTTCATCCCTATTATTCTTCAATTCACTTTCATGGACAGATTCGGCATAGCCTATTATACAAGCTACATTCAGCTCTCCGCACATATTTCCAACAATATTGAGTTCGTAGCTTTCTCGATCTATTGCTCGTTTTGCTCCGTTGGGACCACCACTCAAGTACAGTTCGGGGAATATCACGACGTCCACGCCATGCATGGACGCGACACGAAGTGAATCTGCCACTTCTGT
>JALLOY010000258.1:0-12852 GCA_036939835.1 Thalassiosira delicatula
AAGTCATAATCTTCCTGTATAAAGTTAGATTGTTCGTGTTTTGTATTTGGGTGTCATTAATTATCTGTTTGTAACAGCAACGACACGCCCCTTTGGACCCATTTCGATGTATCGACTTCGGTTTTTAGGGTGGCTGTGAAAACAAATGTTGGGCCCCGGAAACTCGTGGTGTAAACAGGGCATTCGTAGATTGCGGGATCGTGTCGGAGATAACCAACAGGTGAAGCCTCCCACTGAGGTTGAATGGGGACGCTCTTTACATAAATCACAGGTGTAGGTGGCATCAACTCCTTCAACTTGCTATCGCAAAGAGACCCTGCGCATGATACCCCGCTCACGTCAAACGAGTCGCCAGCTTCCTCGCCCCGTGGCCAACGGGCCCCCTCAATGAACAGTCCATGAATGTATGTTCCATCTTTCGCGTAATCCTTCACTTCAGAAACATTCCACATGTCGGTGACATGTGTTTCGATTGTCATTTTGTCCAATGCTAAACCTGTATTGCGCGCGGTGACTTGCTGGGCTGCAGTTAGGTACGAACTGGGGTTGAACAACCCAGGAAGCCAGATGCTCTTGGGTGTTTCTAGCTCTTCTGTCCACTTGACTAGTTGATCTACTCTCAGCAACATATCAGCAAATTGGGACATTAAATTCTTCTGACTGCTCCATGCTAATTTTTCCCACATGCATTTGCTAAATGGATTCCGCCCTGGCCACTGATTCAAAATAAAGGCCGACACCAAGTCTTCCATTGCTTGACTCATATTCAGTTGCCCTTTCAAACCCTTGTCTAAATCGGAGATGGACTTTCTAATTTCTGATAACAATGCATTCATCCTACCGCACTCCTGCAGGGCTACGACAATGTATGGACCTGCAGGACCCTCCAAGAGTGGTTTTGCTTTCAGAGAAAGCGTTACCATCTCAAATTCCTCGGGCAGTCTCTCCTGTATGCTGGTCATGACTTCTCGCACTGCGTTGGAGTTTTCGTCGCCACTGGCACCATCTCCGCCTCCGCCCATGGCCAAGATATCAAAAAACAGTTTTTCTGTGCTATTCGTCAAGTAGCCAATTTCAGCGTTTGGGTGAAGTCCGAAAAGCAATGGGCTCTCTGGCGGCATTGCTGTTTCGGCATACTTGATGTAGGCATCATAATCCATTTCATTTGGAGATGGGCTCTTAAACCCAGGAGCCAACTCAAGGCCGTTGAATAATCCCTCTTGTTGGTAAACTTGTAGATAGGTGTTGCATGTTCTTCGGTCCCATGCATCTGTGATGTGCCCTCCATACATAATCTCACCAAAGATGTAGCGCAAATCATCCCATGGTACAGTCAGGTTTGCATCTAGGTAAGATTGTAGAACGTTCGAGCAAATAAGCAAATCGCCTGTGTTGAAACTGTACTTTCGCGACCACCCCTGTTGACCGAATCTTCTTCTGCCGCAAACAACAGCATGGAACCAGCAAAGACTAAACAGACATGCCTTCATCTCGTTTGGTTTGCTGCACGATTGCAAAGTTTCGGGAGAGAAATTATCCCATGCCCGAATCAAGTTGCTCTTAACATCAGAGGGTGCCTCGTTCGCAACTTTGATGCAAGATTGCATCAAACTTTCTGGCATGTTCCTCATAGATGACATAGCTGGCGGCTCGGCACTAATGAAGCATCGGAAGTCTTCGTGAGCGCCCTCGGACACGACTTCCAAAAGCCGCTCTAATCTAGGGACCCACGAGCTCATCAAATGACAATTCTGAAGCATGACCCACCCACCTTCTTTAGCGAATCTTTTGACAATAGCTTCGGCAGGGGCCTCTTGACCCTGACCCATGCTAATGTTTATAAACCGCTTGTTCTCGGCACTGATTCCCTTCTCCTTTCCGAGACTTTCAACCCAAGGTGTTGGATCAACACCTGCAAAGAGGACGAAGAATATGGGCGTTCGGTTGGTAGTTTCGTCATAGGTAGTAACCATGTTGAATGGCTTCTGAGACACGTAGTCTTTCCCCA
This sequence comes from Thalassiosira delicatula, assembly GCA_036939835.1. Lineage (NCBI taxonomy): Eukaryota > Bacillariophyta > Thalassiosirophyceae > Thalassiosirales > Thalassiosiraceae > Thalassiosira > Thalassiosira delicatula. The sequence goes on from JALLOY010000258.1 coordinate 2,009, forward strand.
TTGTATCCCCAACAAATCTAGATAAGCTGTTGATCAATCTATCGGGTCGCATTGATCTCAGAAGCATCAATTTATCTAGAGCATTCAACTTTTCTTTGAATTCGCCCGGAATTTCTGCTTCTTCCACCTTTTCTACATCAAACCAAGACCCCCAATCATCGCTGTCACTTTGCATACTATCGCCGATACCTTTGAAACGTGGCATGCCCTCAAGTGCTTTGACCTTTTTCCATATGTTTTCATCCATCCACTCGTGAAGGGGGCCCATGTTGCCCGGATCAATGCACGAGCCTCCATTAATCAAGAAATCAACTTCACTAGCCTCCATTTTCCCATCGTTGACAAGAATTTTGAGTGTCAGCAATGTTGCTACAGTCAGTTTGTCCACCTCGAATAGACCTCTTCGAATATAGTTGAAGACGCATAACGTAATATTTCGACGAAGTACGTCGCATCTTGCTGATACGTCCACTTCTTCATCGCCCCCATCGCCATCTTCGGACTCTGCTGACTTCGGGCTGCCCGATATTGCTATTCCATGATCAAAAACTTGCTGAAACGCAGCCAGCGAATAAATGTAGTAGGTGTGAATCTTGACCAAATCTGTCATCAAGAAGAAGAGGAGGGAGCTGCGATTGGCCACAGATCGATACTTTTCCGACGCCACTAGAATATCTTTTTGGGTCTTCAATCCTAGTTCACTCTTCTGTTGGATGTCATCGCTGATACGCTTCGTCTCCTCCAAGGATTCGATCAAAGCAACATTCTCAGTGATTTCGCCTTCGCTGTTGGCCAACTTGCTTAGGATATCATCCTCCAATTGCTTCATTTTGATGGTGAATCCATTTTGCTGAACGACTAGTTCATTGCTCAGAGTTGCCAAATCAGGGCGTTCCTTTTCTACGACGGAATTCAGGAGTTGATCTTCCAGACCAGCCATTGTAACGGTAAAGTTGATGAGCGTTGTCTCGGCTTGGATTTCGGGCGGGTAGTGAGGATTGCTCAGCTTGGTGTGAAGGTATAGGCGGAAGTCAGGGTGAAAATCACAATCTTTGTCGCCGAGCTTGATGAAGAGTTTTGACCCCCGTTTGATGAAGGCTCTTTGAATCACAGGCATGAGAACAGCATCAATTGTTTCTCCGAGATTCTCGATGAGAATTGTGTGTCCATTTTCCAGAGCAATCTCTAGCTTGCGGATCAAATCCTTCTGACCAAGGCGCACTATTTGTAAGTTTCGCTCGGCTGCACTCTCTTTTTGCTTGATCCACTTGATGCCTTGCAACTGCGGGTCTATAATAAGTGGCCACCTCGAAGAATTACACACTAGACACCCGTTTTCGGTAGAGACTGCATCTGCAGGCAAATAATCGGCATTCCATTGCGCCACCTCCGCAGGGGTTGTCAAAGTTATGATCGGATTCGCATCTGAACTCATGGGTACGACATAATCCTCGCCAGAATCGTTGGATATTTTTGCAAACTCTCGCTCAAGAAATGGCTTGAACACCTTATCCATCAAATGCATACGAAATGTCTTTGTAAAAGGTCCAATGTAGGATACAAATGCGCTAGCCAGAAGAACATCCCCGGTCAAGAGCTTTTCGTTCTTTCTCAATGTGATTATATTTTCTGCCCATCGTTGGCCTTCGCTGCTCAGGGCAGTTGTCAACCTTTGGGCGAGGTTGAGTTTTCGTTCCCCTCCGGCGACCAGATCCATTGCTTCTTTCTTGCTTGCATTGGCTTCTTTGAGTTCTCTTGTCAGCTGAGATAGCTTCTCTTCCAATGCAGCAACATTTGCCATCACGCTCTTGAGTTTTTCATCAGCAGCTGCAAGTTGCTGGTTGGCCTCAGCGAGCGCCTTCCGTTTTGGTTCCACCGTCACGACAATATCATAATACATCACAATGTTTAAGACGAATGAACATAGGCCGGCTGCAGCTTGGTTTTTCGATTTAATCGTTTCAACATTGAAATAGTCTTTCTCGATGTACTGTCGAACCTCCACGAAATTCTTTGGGTTGATAGTTCCATCATCTACTTTTGCTTTGATATCCTTGAGATATGCCATGTAGTCTTTGATATTGCCCATCAACTGCTTCTTTGCAGCATCCCAGCTGGTATCCTTTACTTTTCCACTTTTCTGGACGATGACGCTAGGCATAATGCCTGCAAGGAGGCACATGGTTGCGGCAAAGACCTCGTCCAGGTTAGGCGGGGGCTTGAGCATACCCTTACAACTGCTCAAATCTTTTTGGTCGAGAGTATCAAGCGCACTCATCGCAGCTTCAACTGCTGGCTCAGCCTTGGCGAGGTCATTTTCAGTGTCTCGTTGCTTTTTGCCCACCTCCTCAGCAATCTTCGCCACCTGCTCCTTCTCGACTTGAGCATTGGCAGTTTCTACTTCAGCAATGGCCTTCTCCTTGCTCACAGTTTCTGCTATTTGCTCTGCCTTTTCTTTCTTCGTGGCAGCATCTTCAAGCATGCCTTTCAAGTCGTGTTCAAGTTTTGCGACACCGTCACCCGTCTCACGCAGCTTTGAAAGTCCATTATCCAATCGCGAAATGGCAGCCGACGCATCACTTCGGCTGTCCTCGAGAAGAATCTTGTAGAGTTTGATGAGCTCCAAATAAGATTTCGGCGTTGTGTAAACACTCCGTCGCTCTTTCTTCTTGTATTCTATCGTAGCCTTATTAACCGCCTCGAAAGAGAAGGGCAAAAATTGCTCAATCACGTCTCTTTCCCTGTCAGTGCCCAAGTCAACAGTACTCAAGAATTTCTTCCCTACACTAAACAGGGCATCTTTTGGCCAGGGTTGGAACATATCAATGACGGTGCAATTGACCAGAGCTGGGAATCGCCTTGCTCGGTTTCGGAATCCATCGCCAACTGGACTAAAGCACAAGCACACATGAAGGTTTTTGCGGATCTGGCCAATGAAGTAATCCCAGCAATTATTACGGTCTGGCACGATGCACTCGGCTTTTACCCGATTCGTGACAGAGTTAACAATGGCGTCAACCTCATCTACTGCAAATAGGTCGGGAATTTCTCCACTCGCAAGCAGATCGTTAATGTAGATCAAGAATCGCTCGTTGGTAATTTGTGAGTCAGTGAGAAGGAACATTACACCCTCTCCCTTGACGCCGGCCTTTTGATACATTCCTTTCAGATCGTCCTTGAGATCATTGATTGAGTAGGTGCTGCTGATCACAATTTGTTTCACATCGTAGCCACAAATGAAGGCGGCAAGACGCGCAAGACTTTGTTTCCCACTTCCTCCGACACCGACGAGCAAAGCATGGCCGCCTTCATTTCGAACAATTCGGACAATTCGGGCGACGTGCTTCATGGCATCACCAAAAAGAACCAAGTCCATGGTCGCATTTGTCTCGTTGTACTCCTTCAGGCCTTCTTCCAAAACCCGGTTCATTGTGAACAAACTGGGGACTTGATTGTAGACATTGTCTTCGATTCCTTCAGCAAAATGACAGAACAAGAGAGGATCTGCATTTTCCTTTGCATAATACTATGAAAACCAAACATACATGAAGTTAAACATTAGCAGAGAGGTGGCGAACGACGACCACAAGAGGATTCAAACACATACCTTGGCGGTAGGAAACGAAGGAAACACTTTCTTGCATTGAGTCTGAGCAAGGGCATTGTATTTTGATAGATCTTCTATTGATACTAGGCGGTCCCCATAGACACGCTCACTTTCGTGGAGCCACAAGAGAGTAAACTTCTCTGCCGATTGGAAATGTTCGGGAGAAGAAACTAATAGACCTTGGAACACATTGCTGATATGTCGAATATTGAACTCATAATGGAAATTTGTTGCCGTTTTACGGAAAGTGCTAGAGACAAGAGAATGAAGCCCAAGAGCTGCTTTGATAAGATTGGTACTCTGGCCTTTGATTTCGTCTGTGAAATTCCGAAGGTGGCCGTCGAGGAAGGTTTGGTATATCGTCAAGAGTGAAGTTGAACCAGGAAGGCCAATGGCAAATGTGGCAAACCAGCGCTGAAGCCTTGGGTTGATGTTGAAACAGCCCGCCGTCGGGTTCATACAAGAAACTACTTGTGTCTTGGAAATGTTCTTGAGCGTCATCTTTTGAAGGTCATAACAGTGTTCATACTCCATATGCTGTCGAAGATGTGCAATAGCTGATTGAGTGTTGTAAGAGTCCACTTCCGGCAAGTTCAAATCATCAACAAAGTACACCAGCTTCGTCGTGCCTGGTGGGCCATAATTGCTCCCGGTCTTCTTCTCGAGAGCTATTGCCATTGTGTCTGCCAAGGCAGCAGATGTAGTGTAGAAGTTGAAATTGATCGTGGTGCTTGTGTAGGTCGATGGAGCGAGCTTGTTGATCATTCCCCCGACAAGCTGTGTCTTCCCTGTTCCGGCTGGACCAGCAAGCATTACTGGCTTGCGCATTTTGACCATCATGTCCATCCAGTAGGCGACAGAGCAAGTCTCTGGTGTGGGCACCGTCAAACTTGTCATTGATGTCTTGCGGCTATCAAAGGAAATCGAGTAGAAGAAGGGTGATTTTGTCCAAGAGTCAAAGGTGTTGACCTCGGGATCAAGCCAATAATCAAAGACAGTGTCACGTGAAGGGAATTTGACATCCTTGAATTCTCCTCGCCACCAATCACTGAACAGTTTCCTGTAATCTGTCCCATCATCTGCCACACAAAGAGTCGAACCAAGTGCCCAAACTGCACAATAGACAAAGGCAATCTCAAGCGTTTCTGGCTTTCCGACATTTTCCTCGTTCAGACAGCCATCCAACATGTTGAGCAGCACTTGAACCTTATTCATGTCCTCGACGGGAACAACAGACTTGGCATTTATTATCATCCACAACAGTGTTTTTGAAATGTACTTGTCGAAGAACGACCTGAGAATATTTGACGCCGCGTCAGGGAATGCTTTCTTGGAGATCCAGCTATTGATGAGAGATTTCCACTGAGTCCCTTCGTCAGTGGAAATATACAAAATGCCAGCACGAGACACTGTGGCAGGGGTTGCATGCTTGAGGTCTCTAATTTCAAAAATCATCCTCATGTGAGGAAGAAGGGGGATTCGCTCGTTCGATGCAAGCGTTAGCATACGATTGTCATCCATAACGCTGTTCATTGATTCGATCCAATTAGCATCAAGATCTCCATCCAAGATAACTGTTACAAAATGAAACGTGAGCGATGTATTGAAAACGATATGCAATAATTTGTTGACAAAATCAGGACTCACTCCATTTTGGCTTCTCGTCAGGGATGCCCGATAGATGTCTCATCACATTTGACAGCAGCCCATCTCTCCATTCCCTCGTTGCCATGCTGATGTATCCATACAACTCCTCCGTCTTAACAGCCTTGGGGTTGACGTCAACCACTTTCGTCGGTATTTCAGGATCACGTAGATTTCGTGCTTCCTTGAGTGTTCGCCAACACTGCGACTTGCCTGCTCCCGCTGGGCCCATGATAAAAACACAGTGACGGATTGCGAGTAGCTCTTCTGTCTGGACGACCTTGAGGCAGAATGTTTCATCAGGGTCGTTCCCCAGGTTTTTGCACGCCTGTTTCACGTACTTCTCTAGGGATTCGTCTCGTTTTCGTTCAGGGTCAAGGCCAGGGAACAGATCTCCCAGTAGACCAAAGAAGACTACTTCGTCCTCTCTCACAATTTTCGGAATATTGAAGTCCCTTAAAGCGCGCATCAACAGTGCATCTTCTGCTATGTCAGGCTCAGCACGTTTGAACCCACCCGCAACAACAAGAACTGACTTGATAGCTCGAAGGCCCCAGTCATAGTGCAGCTGAGCAGATAAGAGAGCCTTCAATAACGAGTAGAGGCAAAAAAACTTGGATGCCAATGTCTTTGCAGTCACAAACCCTTCAGCCATCAGCATATTTTCACAAATCAATATGAGATCGGGCACCATGACCGTCATTGGCCGGAAGAGAGCTTTAAGCCCTTCAGGAAGTTCTGACCGTCCGAGATAACCTGGGTTCATTGTGATGAATGCACCGCATGTGGGATCGAGATTGATCTCATCTCCTTCAACACGAATTCGCGTAGCGTCGGCAGCTATACCATCACACACCGATTTGAACTGAACTGTACACACTGACAATACTTCTGGAATAAGTCGATTGAACTCGTCAAAACAAACCCAGGCCCCACTAGATGCAACCCCTTTGAAAATGTTCCCCAAGCCTTTGTAGTCCATCTCTGGAGAGCAGTTGATGACGTAAATGAGCTTAGCAAGGGCATTGGCGAGATCTTTGGTAGTTTCAGTTTTCCCTGTTCCGGCTGGACCTGCAGGGGCGCACCCCATCTTGAGGTTGAGAGCTTGGGTGGCAGTAACGTACACTCGATCAGTAAGAGGCGTAATAACAAGCCGTGGGCCATTGCCCAAGTATTCATAGTCGTATGGCAAGATTGCGTCGCAAATTGCCACTTCAGCGCGTTCCCCGCCTTCGCCTCGTAGAGTGGGGTCCCTTCCTTGGTACCTCGCATGAGTCGGAGGCACCCTGAACTTGTGCTTGAGCTGAGATTGCCACATGAAACTATTAATGGTGTTGACATTGCTACGAATCATCTTTTCAACAATGTCTCTTGCATGCGCATCCATCGTGATGCACACCATCACCCTCGTGCGGTCTCCTTTCGATAAATCAGATTGAGTTAATTTGACAAGATCACTGAGTTGATTCACCTGCTTTTTGGAATACTTCGCGAGGGCATCAGAAGTGCCATTGCTCATTTCCGTCAGTGCTTCCTCTGCCTCTTTTACATAGTTAACCGCCAGGACTAGCAGTGTGGTCTGTGCTGGATCGAGAGGCCTCGATGTGACCTCGTCTTTAGCCAGGATCCACTCCGGTCGAGGCAATTTTTCGTATCGCACAAGGCTTCGCTTCACGGTCTCGAAAATGGATTTCTTCTGAGCGTCGAGGATGGTCTGCATGTATAATTCAACCTTTCCTTCCAGAGGAACGGCGGGTTCGAACAAGCAAACCTCCGACCCCACGCCGGAAACAAACTCCGTGGCACACGGTCGCCCCGACGGCAGCTTCATATCATCAGAAAGAGTGAGCGTCTTAGTCGAGAGGTAAATCTTGGGGATGTGGGACAAAATCTTCTCGGGAGTGCCTCCATTCGACAAGATGTCCAATAAGTCGGCCTCGCTAACAAAATAATAGCGTGGGAATTGGCGCCGTCGACCATCGAGAAAGTCGGCTAGGCTCTTTTTGCAAATGTCGAGCTGTTCTTGGACACCCTCCAGTTTGCCCATGAGACCATCTTCGTTGAACGCTTGCTTGACATTCTTAGTGGCCCATGCCTTGTGCAACACTTTTCGAGTGTCAGTGTCGATCGTGATGAACCGGGTTGCGTCTTCGGGCAATTCCCTTTTCACTTCGTCGGAGTGGATGAATAACGGTTCGAGATAAGACCAAGTCCTTTGGATGTCGCCGACGAGGAGGAATACTTCGTTGATGTTGAAAAGCGCCTTCTGCCATGCATTGACCTCTTGCTCGAACTGCGCCAGATAACGAGATGCCATCATTCCTTGGACGGCGAGCTGATCGTTCTCCAGCGACTCGTAATCTTCTTCTCCGATTCCGAGCAGAGGGACATCTTCTTCCAAATCGCCATCCTTCTTGTGGTAAGGAGTCATTATCAAGTCAATCAACGACCAGCGTTCGTCGACTTGTTTGAGGGCTATCTCCATTTTGTCTTCCTTGGCGGCTTGGTCGCAAATTTCTTCGACCTCGTTATTAAACTTGAGCAGATCAAGGGTGAGCAGACCTCCGAGCGTCACCGGCGGCAGCGTGATTTCCTCCTTTGCGCCCGTGGACTTCTTTAGAGCGGACCAATGCCGTGGCCTCATGCACTTGGACCCCAATAGCACGATCAAGGGAATGGTTGCGAGGAAATCTTTGCATATTTTGTCGAGAGACTGGAAGGCATCGCTCCAACGTGTGCGCTTGTGCAGTCCCTTGACTTCCTTCAAGTGAGCCTTTGCGCCATCTTCGATGGACTCTAGATCAACATCGGTCCAAACCAGTTCTTTTGATGTGTTGATGAACATTTCCAAATTGTCGGCAACTTTCCAGAATTCCGACATGGCTTTCAAGTCTTCCTTCATCTCGTCCACATGCTTTTGGCTCGCATCAATCAATCCATCGAGTTCAAAGATGCCTAATCCAGTTGACAAACGGGGAGAAGGTAAAAAATAATGCTTGCATCGAAGAATAGAAACTTAGTATACCATAATGATGAAGACTCACCGCACAAGTGTGCATTTTCTTCCAAGGACTTTCTCTCTCTTTCGAGTTCGGACTCGGCCTCCATTATTGCGACCTTTGCGGCCTTCTCTCCCAGCTTTGACGTCGTTCCATCATTTCCTTCGCGGAAATAAAACCAAAAGGGCAACTTGTGGAACGAATCATGCTTTCCTTCGAGCTCCTTTTCGTATGCTTCGACCTTGAATCTGGTTTTCTCCCTCCACACTCCATCGACCTCGGCAATTCGCTTGAGAGTTTCAGGGACGATGGCCTTCGTAGAATCCCAAGAGGACGCTGCCGTCTCCAGATCCTTGATGAGCTTGCCCATCGCCGGGGTGGCGAGGGATCGTTCTTTCATGTAGAGAAGGGCCGATCGGTTCGCGGCAATGCCATTTTCGGTGGTCTCCTTCTTTCGCGCGAGGTTCCGGAGATGTTCCTTCACCGTAAGGAGGGAACGAAGATCGTCTTTGGCCACCGATTTTCCGAGGCCCTTGGTGATCGCCGACGATGATTCTTTCAAGTCGGCGATGAAGGTCTCGATGTTGCGGCGGAGCAAGTTTCCGTTGAATTCGTTTGCCGAATCGTCGTCCGTAAGCGCGCAATGCATCGTGAATGGAGAGCCACGAATCGGCCCGCTTTTCCCTTGGAAGGTACCGTTGAAGTCGACGTTGACCTGGTAACATCCACTTTGCGGACAAGTGAACTTGACAACATACGTTCCATCGTTGCAGTCCTCCAATTTGTAAGAAACTAAAGCTTTTGATATTTTCCTTCTCAATCGCATGGCCCTAGCTTTCAACTTTGTTGCAGCAATAATGCCAACCACACTATTCTCTCCGGCGAGTTGAGTGCTGCAGTCGCAGTCGAGGCTCGTCGAACTGGACTCTTCAAGAACCTCCCTGATGGAGATGGTGAAACCGTCCATGCCACAAACGCGGTCTTTCGATGTTTCGTCTTTCGCTTGGATGACAAACGAGGTTTCCTTGTTCGGCCCGATGCCATTCAAAATACCCGGACCAAACGCCACCGTTTGCGATGCGTCCGTCACCGAGAAGAAGCTGAACGGAAGGNCTCTTCGATGGAACCCTTCGGGCACGCGAACCTCACCGTCGCGACCGTAGCTCCGCCCGACGACGCCGCAAAGCCTTGGCCGCTGATCTTCAGCCGCACGCTCCCGGTGACCGGGCTTGTCGCATCGGCCCAGTCCGCAGCTCGAATAGCGAATATGTTGTAGGGCGGGCCCACGATGTCGGCGACGTCGCAGGCGAACACGTCATTGTGCCACCTGCCAGACCAGCCGCCGAACAAGAATATCTTTCCGAGGTCCTTGGAGTAGACGATCGGGGCGTCGGAGCGAGGGCACGGACCCGATCCCACCGGTTCGGGACGAAACCACGACATCGCGCCCGAATGCGCCTCTCCTTCTGCGTCGTCAGAAGCCGCTTTTGTCGAAGAAGAAGAAGGAGCGGCGCATTCCAGAACCTGCACGTCGCTCCGACGCCATCCCTGCGGTCTGGCCGGATCGAGATCTCCGGAATTGCCCCCGAAGACGAAGATTTTCCAATTGGGCACCGCCCTTGCCGAGACCGATCCGAAGTTCCACCTCCTGGGACCCCAGCCGTCGGGTCCCGAGGCTGTCTCCAGCTTGCTCCAGGTCAGCGCCGCCCCGTCGTTCTCCAGGACGTGCACGTCGTCGAACTGCTGGGAGGCGCACCACCCGCCCATGACATACAGGTTCTCGTTGCCACAACCATCCGAGCTCGACAGCGCGGCGTGCCCCGACCGGGCCGGCGGAGGGCTCCCGGCGGTGGAAACGGAATGCCACCTTCGGGTCGGGACGTGGTAGACGTGCAGGTCATCGAGGTCCCGTCTCGTGTGGCGTCCGCCCCCTCCATAGCCGCCGAAGACGGCGAGGCAGGCGCCGCCGACGACGGCGGCCGCGTGGGCGCCGCGGGGCGACGGCGGGGTCTCGTTCGGCGCCTTGGAAGTCCAGGGAGAGCGGGATTCCGAGGCGTTCGAGGGTCGCCCGGGCTCGGACCACGTCTCGGACCCGACGTCGAACAGCCACACGTCGTTCAGGCGACAGTCGCGGGTCGTGGCGTCCTCGTCGGATCCTCCGAATCCTCCGAAGACGACGATGGCATTCGCGCCCTCGACGAAGTTGGCGGTGTGCTGCCACCGCGGTGACGGACGGACAGAGGAGGCGTCGTCGTCGGCCGCGTCGCCGCCGTCGCGCTTGTGCTCGACCCTGTTCCAGTACAGGTCGCCGTCGGGGGACGCCGCCCCGGACAGGTCCAGGCGGAAAGTGTCGTTCGTCGGACCGGAACGGGGCCGCCGCGGACGCCCGCGGCCCTTCTTGTTTGCGGTGGCGGACGGGTCCGACGCCATGTCGTCGAGGGCGCAGTCCGGGTCGTGATCCGTCATCGCGAAGGCCTCGTCGGCTTTTGTATTTTCCGGGAGGGTGACGCCGCCGAACAGGTACGCCGCGTCGTTGCCCGTCTCGGTCAGGGAGTGGCCGGATCGTTTCGACGGCACGTCTCCGACGCACCGGG
>JALLOY010000259.1:0-12850 GCA_036939835.1 Thalassiosira delicatula
GCACAATTCCCGAAAATGTACAATAAAACGCAACCACGACAAAAAGCAAGGTCGACGATCAATTTCTGGGTCTTGGCAGGAAATACACCGCCGGTAATCGACCGAGCCAGTCCACCAGCAGCCAGCAATTGCATGGTGCTTAACCACTGCGGCGATCGTATCTGTGGACGTCTGACAATTATTTTGATTTCAGTACCATTACCTACGTAGAAGTCAGTGGTCTCATGATTGAGACTAAATTCCTTATAACACCATTCCTGTTAAGGCCGTCACAATACCAGGGTGCTGGCGCCACTTATAGCGTTTTGGCCAGTTTGCATTCATAGTGGATGACTTTGGCGTCAAATATGTGGGCAAACAATATGCTGACCATTTACTACAAGTTTCATGTTTCAATGAACACTACAAAATGAGCGGGACTGGACCAGCGAGAAGTTTGCTGACATCAATTTGCATTGGAACATGCTGAGCGTTTGTGTAGACTCACGATGGACAATTACATTCACGACTTCCTCCTACAAGAGGGATGACAGCACGCCGAATAAACCGCAGTATTCCCCGCACAAGCATTGCCCAAGCGTTTACCGTACTAAAAGCCAGTACGTACCAGCTTATAATACATTAGCGTCTCTGGACAGCTTGGGCGGTGTGTGTGTCCAGCAAATTGTCAGGGCGCTGCTCAATTATGCGCCTGCTGTAGATAATAAATTACTAGTGGCACTCAGTGCAAGTGGATCCCATCAGGCGCTGCAACCAACCATACCAATGAAGCGGTAGCCCAGCTGCTGGACTATGTCGTAACTCAGTCTGATTATGGAGTAGTTTACCGAGCCAGCAGCATGCATGTAGCTGTCCACTCAGATACCGGATTCAACAATGAATCCCATGGGCACAGCAGGAACGGGTCCCACATCTTCCTTTCCAAAGATGAGGATTGCCCACGCTGGAAAGGTGCACTTCTCACACTGGGGGAATCATGAAGCCAATGACCTTTTTTCCTAGGCGGGAAAGTTGTTATCTAGGGAAAGCTAGTAAAATTCAAAGGTGTCTGTTGTTTGGATCTTAACCCATTTTTACTAGGTAACTTAACTAGTTAAATTGGCTGTGAAGTATTAATAACTTTGCCAACCCATATCATCTAAACAGCTCATCCCAAATGATCATACGAGTAAAATGTCGGTCTTTCCAAGCAATGTAGATGCCGACAAACATTTCAACCATAGTTCAACTCCTCATATTCATTGAGTTCTACCTTGGCAAAGTCAGCTCTTTTCAGCTGAATTGATACCTCGATTTGAAAAGTCATACAATCGGCTAAAACTCAAAAAACTAAAAACGTCAACCAAGAAGTATGATAGTAGAGTAGGTCCTATCTACCTCATTTTTGTGGGCACGTCTCTCATCTCCATTGTTGATGATCAGAGGCGTTATCAAAGCTTGGTACGACCATCGGCAGTCCGATGCATCTAACGCGGCCGCCGCTGGATGACAGACGTTGCCCAGTGACACTATCAAAAGCTGATGCCCTCACCTATGCAACATCGGTGAGATCGTAGCGTGGTTTGGCCATGTGATCCATAAAGACCACGCGGCACGGCGGCCATGCTATTTTCACCATCGATGGACGTTGCGTCAAACACTTAGATAATGGTAGCTTAGTAGTAAAAAATAGTTAATGAAAATACCCCGCTATTGCCGTCCAATGCCTCGCCGGGGCATGTTTAGATTTGTAGTGGCAGAGGGAAACAGTAACCCATTCAACTCCATTCACGGCATTTTTGAACTTGGCAGATGAAAAACATTATCTTGCCATCTAATGTCTACGTAATATTTTATTCACAACTTAAATTCTTGCTACTCACTGTTAGCAATCTATTCATTGAGACGTTGTTAGACGATTCCGTTAAAAACATTAGAGGGATCAATCAAATTACAGCAACCATTGTGTCGCGGCAGCGGTTGTACAGATTGTGTCATGGTTACTCATTGTTGTGCTCCCTGTGGTCGAATATCACATAGGTCAATATACTATTTCTATGTACCAGATTAAAATAGCCTATTATTTTTCTAATGCTCCCTGAGGGTTAAGGTACCTTTTTATAGAGGAGCGACCAGACAGATGGTTTCCCACACCTAGAAAAAAAGGTCATTGATACTCTCCCCCTAGTGTGAACCAAAAACGACCTAATATCGAAGAACATGTTAATCAGCCGTTTCAAAATCAAGAGAAACAAATGCAATCTGGCGACACTATGGAAGGGGAAGTTGGACCTTTGGATTATTCCATGTACCACTGACTAATTACTACATAGATGAAAAAAAAACCATTCCAAAATAGAAATCAACGTTCAATTATAAATTAACGCTACACAAAACCTAAACCAGTCAGCTGAGCCTTTCCGAGGGCAGGAAGGCCAACAGTGTGAAGGGTAGAAGGATAGAAGGAGGAGGAAGGGGAATTATTTGCCAGATCGTGCGGGTAACGGCCAAGAACAACATTAAGGAGACACATGTGGTCCCGTTGCCGTTCTTGGACATTCACCCCAACTTTACCTTGGCTAGGATGTTCTCAGAGGAGCCAATAGGAACAATGGCAACGATGACTTTGTCTGCATGCTGTGATCCAAACAACGCAGGTCATGTCATATGTTGCAACGAGCCTCACGTGTTTCTGGAGTCCAATGCCCTCAGCAAGGGCAATCTAGTATTATGCGCTGTCGGGCCAAATCGCTGCGAGGATGACGGCGACGTTCCAAAGGAGCCGGTGGTACTGTGTTGCTACTCGCTTTGCCTTGAGGGGCTGCGCCCCGACGAAAGTTCCAACGCTCGCCCGAAAAAGGGACCAGCATCAGTCTATCTGGGTAGGATGGCCAGTCCCTGCAGATGGCACACAGAGGAGAGAACGGGGAGGACAGGAAGAGGGCGCATCAATGGGCCGTGGCTGTGCATTGCTCTCCAATAGGAGGAATAGCACTTCACTTGCCGTTCTCGAGCGTGATAAGGGTTATATTGGACGTGGGATTCACAACAGTGGGGTCCTGTTCCCAGGATTTGTTCGGATGGGCAATTTGACGTGAGTTGTTCTTCGTGTTTTTTGTTGACATTGCCGTCTTTCACTGTGGTGTATGGCTGTATATATGTCAAAAACCAAGTATCGAAAGCGGTGATTACCACTGCGAAGGAAAAAAATGCTGTTTTCAATCTAAGCAACTGCTGCGGGTACTGGTGTGGCTAATGCTTGTGCTTGCACTACCTGTGCCATTGTTTTGGTGATGTTTGGAATGCAACTGCCGCTGCCGCTGCCGCTGCCGCTGCCGCTGATGCTGGTACTACTTCTGACCCGCGTTTGCTGCGTGCTAGAGCTGCAGCTATTGATCGTTCAGTCGTTCTGACAATGGCCGTACAACATGATACACAACCAATCAAACCATAGAGAGAATAGGCAGGATGCACAACTTCCAAGGCTTCATTTCTTTGTATGTGGCAGCCTGGCATGTGTCAGGTGGTTCATCCACACCCGTGGCACCCGGTCATCAAACAGGCCTCAGCATGTTTGTAAAGGAACTATCAGCGATGGTGTTTTACAGTGATGTAGGCAATAGAGTCTGAATTTAAGCATTCCTATGTCTTTTGCTGATCCATAGTCAGCGTGTTGCACAGGCAACTTCAACGTCAAAAGAGAAAACGAACGCTTGAACAGCATGATGCTTGCCTCGTGTAAGACTTGACCCACACCCATGGTTCGGAGTATGGGGTGACGGACGGTTTGCGCATATAACAAGTGATAGATATAGATTCTACTAAATCTAATGAGACTCAAAGGTTCATGAAACATTTCCTGTTATTTTGAAAATAGCTTCACTAATCATCCTTTTTGCTTATTCCATCCTTCTTTTCGTCGCCCTCTGCTTCCTCCTCCTCCTCTTCCTCTTCCTCTTCCGAGTATTCAAACAACTCTTTCAACTCCCCCCTAACAACTGCACATAGCAGCGAACTACCTAAACACGCAGGTACGAGGTACAGCAATGCTGGCTGAGCCGCTTTGAAGACTAAATGTAAAGATGAATGAGACACGAGCAATGAAGAAACATAGAAAACCCATATATATAACACATTCACTCAAATGCTTACCAATCATAACATAAAGAGTTGTGGTCAATCCAATCACATATCCCAAAAGCCCCGAATGAAAATACGGCTTTGGAAAGGAGGCGTGTATATTGGTTGGAAAGTACGGCACATTGGCAGCGTGGGCATCAAATCTCAGTAACAGAGCAAGGAAAAATCCAGGAATAACAATATCTCCAAGACCAAGGAGGGACATGTCCAATTTGCCCGTGGCAGGATCAGGCACAAGCGTGTGAGGGAAGAGGATTTTGATGGGCCCATCAAGAGATTTAGCCACAGTGACCATGACTTCAGTTCCAAAGCTGCGATGGTAGCGTTGGTTGAAAAAGAAGGAGTCAAGTGAGAGTAGACGAGAGTTGTTTTTGCACGAGACAACAAACTCACAGTCCCAAACGCATATTGAGATGCCGTGCAACAATACAACATACTTACACCCAGAAGATATCATAGAAAAACAGTTCCAAATCCAACTCTACATAACACGATCGACGTCGACTGCTACTACCACCTGCTGCGCGCCGCAACTTTTCACCGCTTGTCATTGTCATCGACTATCACCGACACTCGATCCGACATACAGCCACAACGAGATGAACCTCGACTCGCCATCACCATCAGCTTCGTCGCCGCCGGCTGCGACGACACGCTCGAAGGAACAATGCTTGTTCCTTCTCAACCTCAAAGCCGCTCCCCTCCAACCAGCGTGACGACCACATTGTTCTCATGATGATGATGCACCTGTTCCGAAGGTTCACCCAGAAGCAATACGACGGTCCCGCCGCGAACGCCAACGTCGCGTCGGAAAGCGGAACCGCCACCAACGATAGTAGCGGCTTGTCGAGGCCGACGGCGCGGCCGCCCCGACCTCGACCTCGTCCCAACGGAGGCGATCGTCGTCATCGCCGATCCCGATCCCACGACGATCATCGCGCCAATAATGCCACCTCGTGCGTCCCGCTGGCGTCGGGGATATCGTCACGGAGGACGTCCGAACGGGTCCGGGAGCACCTTCCCGCGGGAGTCACGAAGGCGCACAATACGCCTTCGTCGGCGACGGGGACGACGGGGGGCGGGGCACGGCGACGGGCATCGGACAATGGCGGAGGCAGGAGGAGGCAACTTTCGAAGGGCCAATCGTGGAACGGAGGACGCGCCATCGCTACCGGCGATAGCGACCGCGGCGACGGGTGCGTATTACTATTTCGTTCTATCCGACAAACATATTTGCCGTGTCATTCTTCTCCTCTTTCCAAAACAATGGTCCGTGTTCCGAGAGCGCGGGAGGGCGCCGTGCCGCGGCTGGTGTTCGAATCCCAGTTGATTGTTTGGAGTTTTAATTGTTTTTGCGGCAGTGCAAAGCGAGCGAAACAAGATCCCGAGCGCCATGGTGGCAAGGGCAAGGTTACCATAGCATTGCTCAAAATTTCGAAGCCAAAATTGTAATCTCGGAAAGGTGGCGCAGCGAGGATCACTTGTCCGACGGCGCATTGCGGCCTTTGTTGTAGGAAGGCTGTGGAACGAAACTTGATCGCTGAGGATTTTTGCTCTCTTGTCAGTAAAGGTTCAGGTTCCTTCTCCCCAACAGTGCTNGATATTTTGCAATGAAAACGTGGCGACCGCGGTATCGCCTGCAGATGGGGGTCACGTTTTCTAGGCCAATCTCGGCACGTGGTCGCTTTTTCACGGGGGATAGGTCGCTTTTCGCACAGCAATACCGTGGCGAGATCCCCATCGCTTTTGCGGGGACCGAAGCCTACCCATCCAATTTCTGCGAGGACGAAAGATGGTTTTTGCATGGCGGATTGTGCGAAGAGCTGTTTCATTTTTCAAGGGGAGGGGCTTTACGATGGAGCATCTAGCGTCGCACGGACCTCCTGCCGACTGGAACCCACAAGGTGTGCGTGAGAGATAGTTTTAATACAATCAACGCTCGCTCGGATGGCACTGCTTAGCAAGGCAAAACGGGGTCCAGTCTCGAGAAATCTTGCCATCTTTTTGACGCCGTTCTTTCTCCAAAGCAACCGTCATCGAGATTATCACGTTTTGCTTCCAGAGAGTGCCGTGCGCCGCGCGCACCTTCTTGTTGATGCGACTCATTTCCTCCAGAACGACTCTGCTAGAGGAAGAGACGCTTTTTTTCATTCCCAATTCCATGTTTTTATTTCTTCAACGGGGCCTTCGTCGAGCGGCATGTCCAAGAAGCCTACTCCAAGCCTGGCGTCACAGGGAGGAAACTTACAACGAGAGGGCCGCCGAACTTTGTTGGCCATCGGTTGTGAATGAAACGGGGAACGATATGAAAAGGGTCGAAGCTTTCGGGGTCCCATTTTCATGCGAAGATGGAAGGGGCATTAAGCTCCGGATTGGACTCGCGACTCGCTTCGTGCCGACGTACCCATACTGCCACGGAAAGGCCAGAACCGCATCTTTAACTTATGATGCTGTACTGCTGACGGTTTCGATGCTGATCTCGAGAAGACACAAAAATACGGGGTCACGTTTCAAAAAGATCCGTTGGGAAACATGTGCAAACACGTTTCGGCGGACGTTGATGGCTACGATATGGCACCCAATATGAGGCCGTGTTTTCAAGTAGGGGGGTAGCCACAACATTTTCTATGGCAATGTTGTGCCAGTATTCCAATGCATCGCTCCCAGCATCCTTGGGGACAGGAGCCCGCCCGTCAAAAATATTTGGTGATCAAAAGATGGTTTTTCACAACAGGCTGCTCACAACGCGAGCCACGATTTCAGTCGCATGAATATACTTGAATTTAATCTGGAGGATTGCCTCCCGCAATTCTGCTCAATGTGTGTGTGTGTGTGTGTGTAGGGGGGGGGGGCTCATTGTTAGCTCATCGAAAGAACAACACTTTTTCAGTGTGAAACCCCGCGGACCAGAGAAATAAACAGGCTCACACACATGGTCAGAATAAGTCCGAAACGCAGGGTTTTGCCCCTTGGCTGCACATTTGAGCCTTCTCGAGAAGAAGAAGAAGGAACGTTTTGGATCCCATGCATTTTCTATTCAATTGACATGGTTTGGCACAAAGAGGGAGCAATTCAAGTTGCCGAGTGTTGATATCTTATGAAAGTAGATCGTGGAGTGCACACAACTACGAAATCCATCTCACACCACGCTGTCCATTCTATCGCACCCACCCAAAAAAGCAAGGACAAGAGACCTTCAACGTCTCGGACGCAGCCGACGGTGCGCAAGTCCAAGCCGCAGATTCCCATGGAGCACGACGGCGGAGTCCTCTGTGTCGCCGCCATCCCCGGCGAGTATCTCTCGAATGCCAACAACGTGAGCTATGGCGGAGTCAGAACCTATCGCTTCCTCTCTGGGGGCACGGACGGCATCATCAAATTGTGGGAGGTGAACGAGCACCCGTCGTTCGTGGGGATAAAAAGCGCGAACGGGAGGGAGCTGATACCCCGGCCGATACGAACGTATCGCGGTCACTCGGGGTACATCAACTCCATTGCCGTGTTGGGCACGCTGCATGATCCGACAGCGCCTGGCGAGGACGAGAATGGAGCGGGTGGCTCTCTGAAAGGGACCAGCTGCCACAGTCTACCGCAGAGCGAGCACCGGCTGGACAAGAGCCATCGCACGTCGTGCACAGCTTCCTCTGGCGATTCGCACGGCAGCGTCGTCGCCGCCAACAGAGGCCACGCGAGCGGCTTCCGGAATCCCAAGGACATGCTACCCGCCTCCGTGGGCAGGAGGATGAGTCAGCTGTGCCTCGACAGCGGCGGCGGCGAGAGGCTTCTGTCCGCCGCGGGAAGGCTGCTCTTCGTCTCGGCGAGCAGGGACAACACGCTGCGCGTCTGGTCCATCGACGATCGCGGCCAGAAGGACTCCGACGGCCCCAAGGATGGCAGAAAGGACTCGTCCGCGGATCCGTTCGCCAAGGGGATCAAGCTGAGGGGACACCAATTCAGCAAGGACAGCGTGGGAGGGGTGCTCTGTGTCTGCGCCGTCCCTTCTCTGCCGCCGTCCGACGACGAAGACGACCACGACGAAGTTTCCTCCTTGGACGGAGGATCCAGGAATATTTCGCCGTCGTCCAGTATGTACCCGTCCGNGGCAGGGCGTCGAGCTTAAGGGCGGTCCTCCCCTCGCCGCGATCACTTCCGTCGTTTGCACGAGCTGCGGCGGCGTTTTGAAGGAAGGAGAGGAGGTGGCCTTGTTCGCGGGGGACGCGAGAGGGACTGTGAAGCGGTACAGTCGAAAGAAGTGAGTGTTCTCTTGATCTCCCGAAGGGAATGGCACGATGGTTGTGATCTTTGACTTTGAAGCCGGGCCTGGGGTCGGGTCTGATCAGACGAGAGCAACACCTGGGTGGATGTTTACATTCATATGTTTCGTCTATCTGATATGTGAAGGGACCTCTTTAGTGCCGATTGTCAGATCGCTCTCGCTGGCTCGACCCACTTTGGATTCGCTTGAGGATGCAATTCAATGCTCGATCTATTTGCGATTGATGCATTTGCTTGCGTAGCCATGACATTGCCACAATCGAGGGCGCTGCTGCACTGCCTAATCTGCTGCTTCCTTCTCCTTTCGAATCACCTCCCTCTCCATCCATCAATGAAGCGAATCTGGATCGGGTCACGTAAACAGTGCCATCTGGTGGGTATGCACCGGAAAGTTTACGGGGCACACCCACCCCATCACGGGCATGGCCATGCTAAGCTCGCCGATGTTGACGCCCCTGCTTTGTCCCAACGTGGACATTTGCGCAGAAGACAAGGATATACTAGGCACCATGTTGGTTTCGACTTGCAAGGATGGCTCCATCAGCGTTTGGGATGCGTTCGACGCCCGGATTCATTCCCAGCCGGACGATTCCTACGACAAGCAACGGGACGATTACTTTCGTGCCAAGGGCCGAATTCCCCTGCGTGCTCCCATGTGGGAGATCGAGTTGAACGACGATGACCGAGACTCCGGAAAGGACAACGAGAGCGGCACTCGTCCAAATTCGAGCGCGCATCGAATGAGCGCCTGCACGGCGGCAACTTCCCTGACGACCCTACAGGCGGGTACGTTGATGTCGGTCGGCACCACCAACGGTCTGATTCGGATGTGGAACGTGTCCAGCGGCCTGTACGAAGGAGCGTACAATCTCGGAAAACACGTGCAAATCTGGTCCCTGGGCATCCTTTCGGAACGCCAAACCACGGATGAGCACCCCAGCGAAGAAGGCGACGGCGACGATGGGCCCGGCGATAGAATGGTTCACAGCGTGGGTCTCATTGTGTCTGGAGACAACCGGGGCAGGATCCGCGTGCTTCGAAAGGCGTCGTCCAGAGTGTCCAACGATTAATATAGAGACTAGAGTAAATGTAAATATTGTTGCGTTAGATTTCCGAGTATGCCTATTGCAAATGGCAACTCGACTTTGGGGATGCCAATGTCAATCGTGTCGACATCTGATACCCAGATGACTGCAGTCGAAAAAAACAAGGGGCAAGGCGGATCCTCGGTTGGCTGAAGGAAGGAAAATGGAGATTGTTGACGGAGGACTAATTTCGAATAGTGTTTGACTGGCCAATATTTATAGTACCTAGTATTGGGGACAAAATAAAACAGAAAACAGAAAACTAATGGCTTGGACAACGGCAGACCGCGGAATCACAAGTGCAGCAGAAGAAGATCCGCCTCGGTAAGACAAAGTGGATACCGTAAAATACGCTCTGCTACAGCTTACCGGGTCCATCAAGCGGCCTGAAACCATTCGCCGACCGTAGATAGTGCATCGACCGTTAGCCGTAGTTTGTCCAAAAAAAGTGTGCCTAATCGAGAAAACTGGCCGGCTTGCTCCCTAAAAGACGCCTCCGACCTCGATTTTGATGTCAGCTTCCGTCTGCGCCCCCCAGAGCGTAACTTCCAGCCAGTACACACCGTCCATCCTCCATTTGCTGACTCCCGCGAGGACTGTTGTGGGCACTGAATCCTCGGAATGTTCAAAAGTTCAATGCCATCATGACCTTCTACGCCAGCCCCGCATCATCGACCATGGCCTCCGATGCTACCCCCGCCATCTTATTGATATCGTCATAATATGCCAAGTTCTAAATCATTGTGCTTGGGACAACTTGGAGTTTTCTGCTGAACAAGGCATACAGCGACATGGCGGAGCGAATTAAGAAGAGTAGGTCCAGATGGCAAGTTAATCTTTGTTTAAACCCAAGGAGGGTGGAATTATTGTTATTGCCCGTCGCTATTCTGTATTAGCTTGTTGGTATTTTTCGACGTATCGATCTGTGTGCTCAACCGGTCCAAGTTGACATTCGTTGAATTGCAGTTCCTTGCGCATCTCCCTCACCACTGCATTCACAAACCCATTGCTCCTGACTCGGCCACTGTCATTGCCGTCCGCACCCTCCAGAGGAGAACCTAATCCTTTGTTGTAATAACTGCTAGGAAAGCTTACCTGGGACACATGGGATGACAGGCGGGCGATCACTGTGTGAAGAGAAACAAAGGACGTGCCTCGGACGGTGCACAGTGACACCAGGATTGCCGCCTTGTGATTGCTTGATCGTTGTTCCCTGATTTTTCCGTTGGTAGCCTTTTCGGCCTCGTAGCCGCCAGTCACGATGCTGGTGACGACGCTGCAACCCTGGACCCTGCTTGCGAAGCTGGTGACCACACTGCAACCACGACTACTACCAGCCCCGCTTGTCTCTGTCATGGGAGTGCATTCCATCCGCTTGCCGTAGCCGCCCTTGTCTCCGGCCCATCCGCAAGCACGGTTGCCGACTTGCAACTCTCGCATTTCAAGGGGGTGTCGATTTTGATTCCGGACGGGTTGTTATGTTCCACCCTCCTGTGTTTCTGGCTCCTTCCCCAGATCTCTCTGCTGGTCCTTCTGATTGGAGTCTTGTTGGCGTTTTGTAGACACGACAGTGCCCTTGTTGGTGGTCTTGTTGGCACCCTTGCTGTATGCATCGTTGCTGCCAATTGCAGTTTGCTACCTTGATAACAAGGCAGCGGCACAGTCCACTCCCTCGCCCTTCTTCATCGTACCGTATTCGCCGGCCAAAATCTCTTGCCATAAATCTTGTACTGGGCGTAGATCGCTGCGCCGACATGACTTTTGACCACGCTGTCCGCCCCCTGGTTCTTCATAATGCTGACAATGATGAAAGTGTGAAGCATGACATCACGACGAAGCAAACCCTGATGCAAAGCAGAATAATACTGCCTTAATTTAATTAGATATTATCTTAAATCATAACCCGTGTCTCTTTATAAAGAATGCAGTATCTGTTGGTGGTTCCAATAAATGGATTGGTTGTATCCAGTCAATGACATAAACCCATCCATGGGCAGAAGATGAGGTCGGTGTATCATGTTATGGTTGTTAGATGTTGGTCGATGGAATAGATAATCATTGGTCAAAACAGATAACAAAGGGATTGTCTCAAAAATTTTCAGGAGGGATCCTCTATCCTGTCCTGTCATGAGTTGAAATTTTGGCTAAGTCATGATTCAGGAAATTTGGTTAGACAGGCATATATAGGTAGTATTACAGACTAAAGTCACATACTTACTACTACAATATCTGAAAGGTACAATGCAGTATCACCACAGTATAAGCAACACATGGAATAATGAACAATACGGTATAATCACCACAATCTGAGGGGTACACGACTTTTGTTTAACCATGCTACGCGTCACACGCCATGGTCAACACCACGGTATGACTAACGCTCAGGCTGATACACAGTGTATGTTGCTGTCCTACCTGTGCAGCTCTATTGCTAGAGTGCTAAAGGCATCGGAGGTATACCTGGTCAATACTAGCAGGGGCTTTGGAAATATGCTCAAGGAAGCAAGTGCGGCACAGAGACTGTTGCCTACATCAGATGATTGGACGGTATGTTGCAGAAACTTTTCTCTGTCCTAGATAGCAAAACATGTCCACCATTCACGGATGACGTTCCATGCAGACCAAGTTGATACTCATCTTAGATGTTCTGTCAAGTCACTGGATTGACATGTGACGTCCCATTGGGCACCTCATAAAAAGACCCCCAAGTGGTGTTGGTCACGGTGATGCCTGCTTGCATGCAGCAGGCAGTTACAATCTCGGCATGGTTGTGGTGGTACTTATGTGGAGTGACCACCTGCTATTAAACGTCAGACATTGAAGTTTGTCTTCAATAATAAAGAGGGCAGGCTTGTTAGCATCCTCACCTTAGAATATGCATCTCTCATAATTAACTTTGTAGCAGCATAATACGCCCCTGCACATGTGGCAAGATGCCCAGGGGACCTACACCGGGTTGTCCTATTGTGGGCAGACAATAGAACTGCAGAATTCTGACTCATCAAGGCCAATTGTTGAGATGAGACTTCTTCAAATATCACATATCTCCATTACACTCTAGCAGCAGCCTACCTTACATTCAACCGGCTCCTAGGTGGGAATAAATCACATGTAGGTGGAGCAACAAAGCTCCGTCATGTTTTGGCAGTAAGGGGATGGCACAAAGTATCACATTTACTTGTTACTAACTTACTAGAGATGTTAGTTACGAGCTTACAGCAGATCTACTACTATACAAGGGAGACACTGGGGCGCTAGTCTAATGTGTTGCGAAAGAGCTAAGTCTGCATGTGGCGAAATTGGATAATAAGTAGGTGACGTGATACATATATAGTAACGGTTTGTACCAGAATATTTTAGCATTGTAAATA
>JALLOY010000260.1:0-12791 GCA_036939835.1 Thalassiosira delicatula
CCGCCGTTGCCGCCGTTGCCGCCGTTGCCGCCGTTGCCGCCGTTGCCGCCGTTGCGGTTGCGGTTGCGGTTGCGGTTGCGGTTGCCGCCGTTGCGGTTGCGGTTGCGGTTGCGGTTGCGGTTGCGGTTGCGGTTGGCGAAAGGGATGGTGATGGTGATGGTGATGGTGATGGTGATGTTGATGTTGATGGTGATGGTGATGGTGATTGTGATGGTGATGGTGATGTTGATGGTGATGTTGATGGTGATGGTGATGGTGATGGTGATGGTGATGGTGATGGGGTTGCACATACCATATCAAGCACACAAAATTGAATGGGTGAGTCCTTCAGCAAATCCACACCAAGTCATATAACGGGTATGGGTGGATCCTTCTTCAGCAACACCAACAAAAGCAACTTGACTTACCATATCAAGCACACCAAATTGAATGGAGTGTAGCATGGCAAGAGATGTAACAAAAGATCCTCCTGCTTGTTTTGTGATCCGTGGCGGTGTTGGCCAAAAGATCCACATTTCATCTTGGCGAAAAAATCCATTCGTGACAGGCTGAAAAGTGAGGCCGGCACGGAGTGCCGCTTCAGACAACATTTGATGTCTGAACTTCGTCCAACTTCATTAAAGGTTAAATGGTTACTCTTCCATCGATCTACCTTACACATTTGACTTTTTTCAATTTCTCTGTTTGATAGATTTATCAATATTTGTATGAATTCGTACAGATTGATAGTGCTATCAATTCGATGATTCTGTTGTGTGTTCTGTTATTTTTATGAGAGCATCTTTTTATGGGCCCTTGTTCCTTTTGGAGCTCTGGGGATGCACCGCGGATGTCCTAATGGACCTTTTTTGTTTGCACAGGCGAGCATTAGCCACCCCATGGTATGCCTCTGGAATGTTGTTTTATTAGCAGTTTGTTAGGGGTCGCAGCAGTTTGTTTGCTGAGAAGTCCTGTCTACATGTTGTGTGGATACTAAACCACTCGATTATTGTCGTGTCTTACTGGAATGAAGAAAGAGATGAAGAGAAATACAGAGAGAGGGTGAGAAGGAGCGTGTGGCCGACGAAGGGGCTAGTTTTTTTGGTAGGATGGTCGAAGGAGCATGTGGCCGATGGGGCAGGTTGTATTTTGGTAGGCTGATACGATGAGGCCAAAGGGGCAGGTTGAATTTGGGAGGCTGATACGATGAGGCCGATGGGGCAGGTTGTATTTTGGTAGGCTGATTTGATGAGGCTGAAGGGGCAGATTGTATTTTGGTAGGCTGATGATGAGCAAAAGATCCAACAAGGAGATGAAGATCTGATACATCGAAGGTCCAGAGTAATGGCCAAAGAGCGAAGAGGCAAATCAGCTGATGAACTGATCAGCCAATCGGCTGTTTCGTGAGTATAGCAACCTATCTCTAGTAAGAAGTCAATTTACTCTAATTACACACATCCTGATGAAGGTCCTCTAGTCTGTCCCGCCAAAACGCTTATTATCCCCAGATTATCCCCAAGTGGACTTCCGAGTACAGCTGGAACATTGTTAGTTTCGAACTCGGTTTGATCTCACAATGTTCTACGTATTTTCAGCGAGAGTTTCTTTAGCGACTAATGTCTGTGAGTTCTGACCAGTCAATGACACCTTTGTGCACATCCCGCCAGAAGGACTAACAAATCCCTCGTAGAAATGGATCTTTCTAAAGATTGCCAAGTCATCACAACATCATCACACTTTGTTCTCACCATCTTCATGCACATCAGCTCCTTGCTGCACTTTGCCTCCTTGTTCATTCGTCCCTTCCGCTCTTTGATGCTTCATCTCTTCATCTCTTCATCTCGTCTTCAGCTCTTCATCTCTTCAGCCCTTCAGCCCTTCAGCACTAAAACCTCGCCCCATCGGCCACACGCTCCTCCAACCAGCCTACCAAAAAAGTCGCCCCATCGGCCACACGCTCCTTCTCACCCTCACTCTGCATTTCTCTTACATCTCTTTCTATGTTTCAGCAAACACGACAATAATCGAGTGGTTTAATATCCACAAAGTATGTAGACACAGGACTTCTCAGCAACCAAACTGCTGCGACCCCTAACAAACTGCTAATAAAACAACATTCTGGAGGGCACACCAAGGGGTGGCTAATGCCCGCCTGCGCAAACCAAAAGATCCATTAGGACAACCGCGGTGCATCCCCCAGAGCTCCCAAAAGCAGCAAGGGCCCGCAAAAAGACGCAGGTTTGCGGTTCTGTTGGACACGCAACAAACAGCCTCAGTGGACACGCAACAAACAGCCTGGATGTAATATATAATGCTTTTATCGGTGAATTAATACTTCCTTCCAAGCATAATCTATGCCATGCCATCAAGCTATAGCCAGACGGCAGCCAACAAGCACGACCATCTACTCTACTATCTGTGCAACCATCTCCCTTCGAGCCAACCCTCTGCTATGCCATGCTTGCAACCCCAAGCCATAGCCCCAAAATAGTCATCTCACTAGGATCAAATTCAGTAGGAACTGTATTCATCCACAGTATCTAGGGGCTCAAGAGGCTTAGTAACAAAGAGGGGAGGTGGCAGGATTTCCTGCGAGCCTTCGTAAGGGTTGCCTCCAAGCATCTCCTCTGCTTCATCGTCTGAAAGATACTTCTCGCCACATTCAAGTTCACCCTCTTTCAAATCCACATCCATATCATTTTCTGCGGCATTGGTCTTATGAGCCAGCTTCAAGTACTCGTCATCATGGAAACGTCCTTCAACGGCAAAGAACTCACGAGTGGTGATGTCCACATTTCCTCTTGTCATTCGATCGAGTGCAAGAGTAAGCCCTTGCAGGTTTGAGAACTGCAAATAGTACATGCGACAAGCAACCGTCTTCCCTTCCTCAAAGCCTTTGATCCTACGGCCACACTCCTCAAACTTCTCATTGAATGCTTGCCAATACATGCATGGGTCACCATCCCTGTCTGCCTGGAGCTGACGGTGCAGCTCTTCCAATAATGGGATCTTGGCTTTGAGGAAGACTCTGCCGTCTGATTTGAATACACCGATGAGAGCATTGCCTTCCTGAATGATCTCAAAAGTACCCATGCCATATCCTACTTGCTCATATTCATGCTTGCTTCGGGATGTTGTGCAGTAACATTTGACATGGGGCAATACGAGAGAAGGAATGCGTATGGGCTTCATCTTCATTGCCTCCTTATTATTTGCTTCTCACTCATCAAAATTGACCTTCTTCTATATTGTTGTGAGAGTATAAAAAGGAACATGTAAGATATTGATTGCTAGAATCGAGGATATGCATGGCGGGTACTGATGTAAACAAGTTCTTACCTGAGTTTGAGCATTGACCTTTTCAGCTTTGAGCTTGTCTCGTGTAGCTGCACCTCAGTATGTTGCTTGGATGTGAATAGCCGCTGCATCACATGCATCAAGCATTTCCCTTGCCAGCATTCCACGGAAGGCAGATTGGATGCAAGTTGCAGCTCGCTTCTCCTTCTCCTCTTGGGCAGCAGCAAGTTGGATACGAATAGCTGCTCTCCTTGTAAGCATACCACGCAATATAGATTGGATGCGGATTGCAGCTTTGCTCTCCTTCTCCTCTTGGGCAACCATGAATAGACGCAAGTTGCCCCTACCAATATCTACATGCTCAAAAGATCTTGCTGGGGCTGTTGTAGCAACAGAGTGCTTGGAAAATGTAGAAAGAAGATTCTGAATTAGGTTTTGTAGCAATTTATGATAAGAGAGCCATAATATTAAATCATATTACATACCATGTGATGGTCATCAGCTGACATAAGGCAGTCTTTCACAGAATCCATTAGATTGGCCCCTGTCATCACTTGAGCACCGCGTTTGACTGCTACAGCGGCAGACTTTGCCAATGATTTGACATCATTGGTGATAACGATAACTTTTTCAGGATGAGGCAATTTTTCAATTTTTGCAGAAGGAGACACCAATGATGCACCAACGAGTGTGGCTAGCAGCTTGAAACCTTCTTTATGGGGCATACTGCTGCTCTTTGTGACAACGCCTCCACAGAGAACAAAATAAAAGCCCTTGAATAGTCCACCACTTGCTTTTGCGATTGAGTGTATCTCCACCGATCGAGACAAAGAGAATCCTGTCTGGCTGTCGGTGATCCTAAATCTGTCTGTAGCGATAAATTTGCCTTCGTTGAAGGATTCTATCACCCATTGGAGGTTGACAGCGACACAGCCTTTCACAATAGCAAGCACAATGAATTTGAAGCGCCTTGGGCGCACTTCCGATGTTTCGTCTGATGCTGCAACTACATGAGTGACTAAGAACTGCATCTCCCAGCATTTCAATCATCTGGAAGGATAGAGATTTGATTTAGTGCGCAGAAAGATATGCTTCAAGAAATAGATGGAAAAGATCACTCACTCTAATATGCTCTTCATCTGGTTCAACACCACCGGTGATGCCAATTACAATTTTGGAGGCTTGTCCTTGCTTATCCCTCTTACCTCTGCGGCGTGTCATTCTTGGTACATTTGTATTGTTTTGCATGGTGTTAGGTGGCGGTCTATGCGAGGTAGTTGACGTTGCTTGTACTCAATGGGTCGAATTATGAGCATGGGCGAAATGGCTCCTGATAAGCTAATCAAACATAGGTCATTTCTGCATGCCACCCTGAGAAAATATTCACCATGTCTATTTTTACTGGACCGAATGAAAATGATTCATGACTGGTCCTGAAAATTTTCCATACTTAGTGATTTGGTCTTTGAACATGCATTGACCAGCATGATACAAAACACAAGGTACCTTATTGTCAGGAATTGATTTACGTTCCGTTGAGCGTCGATAAAAATAAGAGCACATGAATAAAAATAAAAGAGCACACACATCAAAAATCACAATGAATGGGAATCAAAAATCTCATGAATATTGAACGAGAGCAAAATATTAAGTCATTTCTGAGGAGTGCATGATTACTTTTTGACAACAGCAAAAGCTGCAATGAACTGAAATATCAGTGCGCAGTCCAATGAAAAATGGAACACATGAACTAGCTAAGAATCGAGCAAAATTCTAGCATGGTCCCCTGTATTGCCAAAAAAGATTGGAACCTGCAAGCATTGAACTGAAACTCTTGATGACACCTGGGCCCGAAAAGTCTGTGGAATTTGATTCAGTTGTGCTATCAACTCTTCATCAAAGTCTGAATACATACCTTTTGAAGTGATAATTCACAGCTTACCAACAGACCAAGCTGTGCATTGTGATAGATCATGTTATCCTCGGTCACAGTTGCTTCGTCAATTTTACCCACACAAAATTGAAGTATATCTGATACCCTAATTGCTACCTTGAGTAGGCCCAGCTATTGAAGCCGCAATCCTCGCGATGCTGCAATTTTGGAAGGGCATTGGCCATGGCTCAGTTACAGCAAGCAATCAAATTGGGCGAATGATTGCTCTCATCAGTAGTTTGAGTTTCCCTGTAGCATTGGTACTGATCACTAACCCTGGCGCATCAGCACTCCCACATGTATCTAATGTTCTGGCCTTGGTAATGTCTCTACTGTTGTATTTTTCTTTCTACGGTTGGATCAACGGAGCTCTATCTGGTCTACAAACTATATCTTTATATGTACTCCTGAACAGCCTGGCAGAGCCCTTCATTGACAAGCTATCACCAATATGGAACCCATTTGCCCTGGACAAGATTGCCTATTTTTGTTTGTTGCAGAGAGTAGCAAGTATTTGCCAATGCATTCTCTCTTCACTCGGCAATTACTTCGCATGTCAGCTCCACAAGAAGATGGATAGCAATTCAACAAGATCAGACCCACAGCCTGTTCGATTTATAACGAAGAGTGCAATTAGTATGGCAGTAGTACTGATTGTGGGGCCATGCCTTGATAGTTTCATCGATCCATTACCAAATCAACCTATTACCTCATCGGCTGCCATTGCTGACTTTGAGTGTCAAACTCAGTTTGATACAATTGAGTCTTGGTTTTGGCTGGTGCTTCCGATATATTTACTGGTACTCTATTTTTATGGCTGCTTTGAGTGGGAAGTAAAGAAATGGGCCACTGCATCATGGCACCATGTCCTGAAATATTTTGGTATACATCGCACTTGCAACTGGAATGAAAAACAGCGGAAGCGGCATGATAGCCGGTACGGGAGTCCTATATTGGATGAATCATATCTTCCCCACACTGAAGTGGATGGTATACAATTCAGATTTGGTACCAGCAAGCAGAATCGCAAGACCAGCAAGCAAAGAAAACACAGCGCAGCTACACGGCGAAAAAAGCGGAGGAAACGGAGGCAGATGCTTGAGAAGTTGAACTCATTTGCCAATGACTTCCATGCACAAATCAACAGGTCCAGCAGGATTCACATCGCAATCTCATTGTCAAAAATTGCATTAGGGCTGATGGGAATTAGAATTGTGTGGCTATATGATGATGTCACTTATTCAGGGTTCATGTCAGCAAAGGAGGTGATATGCGAGTTCTTTACTCGAAATGCTATGCACTACAACTACTTCTCTTGGAATGTTTGCTGGTTCATTTCTGGATTTGCATGTCACAAGGCGCATTGGGCTTCAAAAGGCACACCATTGCAAGGACTGAGCAACACACTTCGTCTCATTTTGATGAGCATCTTCATGACTACAGTAGGCGCAGTGAACAGCGCAGTAGATTCAAGTGGAGTTTCAATATCTGGTACCATTGCTTCTGTGGCAGGAGTCGCAGCTAGTGCACTTCATAGTGCATCACAAATTGAAGAGGCTGGGGAAGACCCGGAGCTCGAAGATGGATCAGCACTACAGCCGCCAGCTGACATACTTGGACGTGCTTATACTCAGTTGGAGGTTATCGACTTGTCTCTAAAGCACGGAAAGTCAAATGTGATGACTGCTATCGATCGTTGCAAGTCTGTCTTCCCCAAGAGTCGGACCCTTGCAAAATTCTTTCCGCGAGGTGATGAGAAATATCGAAAAGAAGTTATATATGCATTGCTCTATTCTTTGGATTGCGAGAGCAAAGAGTGGGAAGACAAGGTGAAACTCATCTCCAATTGCAAGCATGGTCCAAGTATTGAGGAGATTCATAAGCTTTTCAGGTATGGAAAAGAAGCCATGTCAAAACGAGGCACACCAATACTCGAGAGCAAAATAGTGCTCCCACCACCAGCAAATATATTAGACTACAAGTATACAAAACTAGAAGTCATCAATTTGGCAATCAAACACGGAAAGGTGAAGACAGTCAAGGCAATAGACTCATGCAACTCAGTTCCTCAAACACGAGGTACTTTGAAGGGGTATTTTCCTCTGCTAGGAGAAACATATGATGATCAAGCTATCCGGGCATTGCTTTGTGATTTGATAGAGTATAGTGATGAGTGGAACAACAAGGTGGAACTCATCTCCCAATGCAAGCATGGCCCGACTATTGACTATATTCAAAAGCTATTTGATGGCATTGAGGGCCGGCAAGATAATACTCCTTTGGATATGGGGCATGCTGCTGTGGAGCAGCCAAGGCTGCCAGATGGAACACTTCTCCAACTCCCAGCTGATACGTTTTCTCGCGTGTACACAAATCTCGAGGTCATTGAAATGGCAATCAAACATGGAGTCAAAGATGTAATACATGCCATTGCCTGCTGTGAATCTGTTCATCCTAGACCTCAAATTCTTGAAAGCTATTTTCCAAAGGAGAACGAGACTTATTGCAAGGAGACAATGCAATCACTGCTTCGTGGATTAGAGGAAGGCAGTGTCAGCTGGTATGCCAAAGTGGAAGCCATCTCCAAGTGTCAGAGTCATGGGCCTAGTATTGAAGATATTTATAGAATGCTCTCATTCTTTTGTGAACAGGAAGAGACCAGTGATGAAGAGCAAGTTGAGACTAGTGACGAGGAAGATCTAGATATCATCCAGGGTCTTCAGTCTTTGGATCTAGGCAAACAAGGCAGCGCAAGTGTGCTGTCTCCTGTTGCAGTCATCTCTCCAACATATACATCCCCGGATGCAGCATCATTTGCAGTCATCTCTCCAACATATACATCCCCGGATGCAGCATCCTATTTTACTTTTGATCAAAACCTACATCAACATATACAGCTACCAGCCCGACGCTCGTGTGTAAGAGGTCAACCACCTAGCTCACAGAGTGGTCAAAAGCGAGCCACAGTGGTAACCCCAATGAATGGCCAAATAGCTCAGAGTTGTGACCCAATATCATGTGCAGTATCCGTGACACCGTCCAGTGTGCTCTGCTCTGGTCCAACTCAATCAGATCAAGTGACACCTGGTACTTCCTTGGATGCAGAAGATACTGAGATGAGCAAAACTAAAGTATTGATAGAGAAAATTGTTCAAAGTAAGTCAGTGTATCTATCACTGAACAGATCAATATCAACACCTGGGGCTTACTTAATTGCTTCCTTGCATTTTCAGTTCATGCAACACTCCATCAACCTCATGATGATAGGACTGAGCTATCAAGCCTCTTGGCAAAAATGAAGCAGGAAGAATACAAGAAGAGATTGGTAGAGCATCTGGAAGAGTTTATTAGTACTCTCGTGGATGGCGAAGATGAAAATGTACCCTCGAATGAAACGTCGCAGTGTTGTCACATCATCTCTGGTGATCTAAATAATGACGAGATAGCAACAGAGCCTCCAGTAGAGCCTCCAGTAGAGCCTCCAGCAGAGACTCCAATTGAGACTCCAGCAGAGACTTCAATTGAGACTGCAATTGAGACTCCAGTAGAACCTCTCGTACAACCTCCCGTACAACCTCCCATGCAACCTCAAGTAGAGAATATATCTCAGCAAACCGATGACGACATCTTCAATATTGACTTTTTGAAACAAACCACTAATGAGCTACAATGGGAGACCACTCGCAGAAGGACTCGTGATGGCACGAAAGAGATTTCGTTGCACAATAAAAAGCTGCCTGATGAGATTCTCAAGCACCTCATTTTTGACTTGGCACAGCGTGTAATTGCATACTCAAATTTGGACAACCATGATAAGGCAGTTCAAGAAGAAGTGTTACAGCTCTCCGCGAAGCTTCTCTTTTATGACCATGGGTACAAACAGGTTCAAGGTACATCCACTCTTGGCACAAATTGGAGTAAGCGACTTAAAGAGGCTTATAGCAATGGTTCTAATACCAGGCCTTTACTTGGAAAGTATCAAGGCAGAAAATCGTACACAGATGGCCTAGAGGAAACAAATCCAGGATATATCCGTGAGTTATACAGATATGCTGAAAAGGCAATTGGCAATCAAGCTACTTTCCAAGCTCTTGCAAATACCATGAACAAAAAGTCAGAAGTGCGTCATGGACAAGATGATGCACCACCAAAAACAACATTCAATAAAATGAATCTCATGCGCTGGTTTAAGCAGCAGGGAGGTAAGGCAAAGTCGCCCAGAGAGAAACCTTACCTCACCGACGACCAGAAGAACGAGCGCAAAGATTGGTGTGTGGATCAATTGAGAACAATGCGCTGTTATGGTGATCGGTTCTATGCATGCTACCTGGATGAGAAGTGGTTCTACATTACATCGAGACGCAAGAAACTCAAAGTCTTACCTGCTGGCCCTGACGAAGACCCTGAAGAGGTAGCCCCATATCAACCCACTGCAATAAGCCGCAGGCATGCTCTCAAGGTGATGTAATGGTGAAGTGAACTTTCTATGATTTGGTACCTACCAAACTCATTCAATTTTGCCCCGTTCAAACTGCAGGTCATGTACATGGGTGTGGTTGCTAATCCTGTACCAGACAGAGAGTTTGATGGGAAAATATTTTTAGAACGTGTGTCTGAAATGGTCAAGTTCAAGAGGACAACGCACCATCAAAATTTCACTCACGATGCTTCTTCTAATGGTCTCATCAAGAACGGCGAGTGGCTAGCTGAAGATACTGGCCTTGTTGTCTGTG
This sequence comes from Thalassiosira delicatula, assembly GCA_036939835.1. NCBI lineage: Eukaryota > Bacillariophyta > Thalassiosirophyceae > Thalassiosirales > Thalassiosiraceae > Thalassiosira > Thalassiosira delicatula. The sequence continues at coordinate 9,943 of JALLOY010000260.1, forward strand.
GCATGACACTTGGTGATCTGAAGGAAGCTGTAGCTGAGATGTACGAACTCGAGGATGATATCAAGGAGAGATTGGCCCTTCGCTACTATGTTGGCCCAGCGGAGAAGAGGAAGCCAAAGTACATCATTGACGATGGAAGTTTGCTGTTAGATGCAGCACTGATGAGGATGGATGGTTACGGCCTTGTGGTCAGGAATATTGCAGGTGATGAGCGTGAAGTTGACACTACCTGTGATTCAAAATTCATGAAAGAGGCTATGCCAAAAGTTGCAGAAGCAATCCGAAGTGCTTACCATTGGGTTCCCTCAGAGCATCCTATTTTCCTTTATCTCGACAATGCTGGAGGACATGGCACCAATGATGTTGTTACTGAATATGTCAGGATGCTTGTGGAAGATTATAACATCATTTGTGTTCATCAGCGCCCCCGCTCACCTGCAACCAATATGCTAGACTTGGGAGTTTGGATGGCTCTTCAGAGCGTTGTGGAGAATATGCATTTTCACAGGCGCAAAGAAGCCACAGCATTGGCCAATACAGTGGAGGGTGCATGGGAAGCATTTGAGTCCATCAAGCTTGAGAATGTGTACAGGCGTTGGACGAAGGTCCTTAGCTTGATTATTGAGGATGAGGGTGGTGATAGGCTGGTCGAGTCAAAGAGGGGCAAATTGTACAGTTCTCCAACTGTGGATGCTGACTGTTTTGATGATGATATAGATTATCGTGAGATGTATGATGAGGAAGAGGAAGACTGGTGGTAATAAACAACATATTGTAAAGAATAGATTCGTTTTACTTTGCTAGTCAAACATGTTGTGATAGATGCAGAGCAAGTACGATAGAATATATTTAATCAGATTCTTAGTTTATTAAGTAGTTAAGCTAATGTATCTGAAGGAGCTAGTTCTCCTAAGGCAAGAGCGAGAGTTTGTAGATTCCTACTACTCTCTGATAATTATCTGCGTTATTGTTGTTGCATGATATGATTCAATGCCTATGGCCAACAACAACATGCATCCGTGCGCATGATGGTACTATTACCTTCTGCGTGATGATTGTGATGTTGGGGTGTTGTTGTATGCTGGTGTTGATGATGATGCCGATCCTCCTCCTGCCAAGTTGATTGTTGTGATAAACGTTTTAGGACTTCCGAGCTATGAGTTGCTTGATTATTGTTGTCGGATTGTTTTGCTGGTATCGTTGTACGACGAGTGGGGAGCGGGAGCGACACACGAGAAGACTGTGTAGAGCTTTAGATTGTGGTTCTAAAAATAGCTGCATCACTCTGCTGTTGATTGTCGCTTTATCTGTGTAGCGGAGCATTGGCTTATTCTGAGTACTTTGATGCTGGCCTGGCAAATACGAATTCAGTTGGGGTCGCGAAGTATAGTGGCTGGATCGCGCTGATGAGTAGTTGATGGCGGCAATCTAGCCCTTGCTCGAGATCAGCTCTTAACTTTAATTGTCATTATAATAATAGCTTTGCGTAGGCTGGTTGGATAGCTCTGGCTCTGCGCTTTCAGATGGGCCATGAATCGCGTTGATTGGATGGGTGGATGAAAAGTCATGGTCACTTGAAGGTTGTAGAAATGGTGGAAGGGGGACCCTTGTGGCAAGTGAAAAGAGATTGGCTCTGCTCTGGTGCGGCGATCGAGGATTGGTTTTGTTTGATGTTGTATTGAGATTGAGAGGGTCGGCATCAGCATTTGTAGAGAGGGTCGGCATCGGCATTTGTAGATTCGACTAGAGAGGGCGTGATTTTAAGAAGGTCATTACGATGCTGCTGCTGTTTTTGATGACGACCTTCCTCCCTGGTTGATTGTGGTGTCATTATTTGCTGTGTACTCACTACTGCCGCCACCATTATTGTTGTTGGGTATTACTATCATCCGGCGAGGAAGAAGGATGCGACTCAGGGCTGGTTCGTCTGTTTTGTATTTGGCAGCCGAGCATAACAAAAGATCTGAATCTGCGGATCAAATACTGCACTACAATGCATGCATATGAAGCATTCGCCCTCGCGGTGGTACCTCCGCTCCCCGGATATGCTGCTGGAGATGTGAATGTGCCGGGAATTTCGCGGGATGGGGAGTTGGAATGTGTGGCATGCGAAGGGTGTGTTGAAGTTGTTCGAGTTAGCAGCGCAGTGGTGTTGTTAGGGTTGTTGCTGGTGGCAGTGGCGTGTGGAGCAGATGGTTGTTGGATGGGTTGGTAGCAGCAGCAGCTGCAGGTGTGGTTGCAAAGATTGACGCCAAGGAGATGGACCATCTGCAGCAATGGCAACAACAGAGTGGCAGTGGCAGTGGCAGTTCCACAACCTCGTCGTCGTGATCGTACTATCGATTGTGTTGCCATTGCTGTTGTTGCCGTTGGTATCAGCAGTCGCTGCCGCCACACCTCCTCCTCCTCCTCCTCCTCCCGGAACGATGAAGGACATGGTCATGTTGATGATGAGAATGATAAAATCCATTGAAAGCAACCAAAGAGTGTAACAAATATAATAACATTTTTCCTAATAAATCCTAATCGTAGACAGTTTTTAAGACGTCATCTACTAGGCTACATTAATCGTGATTATGTCATTTTAGATCATGATCATGTCGATTTAGATCGCAATACGACTATCTTGATCGTGAATATTTGCCAAACTTCAAGTTAAAAAAGGGGGCAAAATGCCCTCATTCCCCGCGAAATCTTCATCTGAGCCGGAAAGGTACTTGCTGGAGTTTGCTGACCCCACAATCAACCTATGGGACGGCGCGGGTTTTGTCGGCGGCATGTGGACGAGGTAGCAAAGAGAGATGCATATGCTCCCAATTTTATGAACCAATGCAGAAAAATATTACATG
>JALLOY010000261.1:1910-12806 GCA_036939835.1 Thalassiosira delicatula
AAGATCACCATGTGGCTATGAGCCAAAATCAGTCTAAGTAGACTAAATTGTATTTTTGGCCAAATTAATAGGCGGTGTTTTCAAATAGCGGGGGGGGGGGGCACACATTGCAACATCGCGCTACAGGATATGGTTGGTTGGGAGAAGGGGTTTGGTGATTACTCTCATGATTTGGTAAGACTCTTTCTTATTGTTAAATCATTTTTACATCTTTAGCAATAAGTCCATTGGACCCCACTATCCCTCTTTGTTACCAGTTCTCATGATCACAAGAGGAAGTTCAAATGATATTTTTACGTCTGTCATCTCAGCATTTTTCATTATCCACCATTTGAGGCTTGAAATCTCTACGCCATTGCTCAAAAAGATTGATCTCACCTTATCCAGTTCACCCTACTGTCCCCCCTCTGAAATCACCAGTCACTTGAATTTGTCAGCCTTTACAAATTCAGACAACAAATTGCACAAAGTGCTTCACGTGACTTGGGATACTGATAGTATTTTTTGCCTTCCCTTCTGAAATGCCTACGACCATACTCAAAAAAAGACCAGGGTTAGTTTTCCAAGTGTCTCCTGCCGCTGCCTTCTTCATCACATTACTCTTTGTAAAGTTTGTACTATGCTTTTTGTACTCCTTCCAGAAGGCAGGGATGATTACTCTCAGACCACCTTGGGGCATGTTTGCCGGCATCCGTTTCTGTCCTTCCTTGGTAAGTAGCCTTGATACCTTAACAAGGTAATCTTGTTGCTCTCTCGTGTTCCAATTTGCATCATGCTTTGTTTTCCATTGCTTTGCTTCCTCCTCATCTTCTTCTGTTGTTTTTCTTTTGCAAGAACCATCATTTTATCTGCAAAATCTACATACTCTGATTTCATTCCCTTCTTGCTCACAGACAAAATGGAGTACTCCTTCCTAACCCCCTCTGGAATACGCTATACAATAACTGCGCCAGAGTATCGGACCACCAAATAGACAGTTTGGACACCAGCCTCATGGCAAGTATACTTTCTATCTACATACTTCACTGTAGCCTTCCTCTCTTTTTTATTCACTTCCTCATCTCTATCTCCTTGTTCATACACCATCCTCCACCAAGTTTGTCTGTGCCTATATACAGTCTCCATTATCTGAGTTGAAAAGTATTTTTTAGAAAAGAGCGTTGTCCGCCCCATGATTCTGCTTGAATCCATGTGCTGCTTCAATTATTCTTGTCACAGACATGGTGTGAGCAAAAGCACACCACAGGAGATCAACATTTTCTCAGTGTACCCTGGCAAAATCTATCAAATGAGTCAATGAATTGATTGGTCGAGGAGTTCCTCTTTCGTGAATTATTATTTTGATCTCATTTTGGCATTTGCATTGCATAAACTACCTCATGAAATGGGTACAATCCTCTTCTACGCCTTTCAATCTCTCATGTAACCTTTTTTCAAATTCTGTCATCTAATCTTTGTTGAGGAAGCTCCAATTAAGGCTTGGATCAACAAAGTTGGTATTGACATTACTATACTCGAAAATTGTGTCCAGATCTAATCCTCCATTTTTGCAAGTCTACAAAATTGCTCTGATTGCCCCTGCTAGATGTTGCAAGTGAGTAATCAGAACGAAAACCATAGGTAGAGTAAACTTCTTATCCTCTTTTGTTTTTGCCATTTTGTCATATGCCACTTTTGTTCCTGCTTTGATCTGCTCCTCTTCTATTTCTATTATACTCCAAATTCTTTTGCGCTCACTGTCATCATCGGTCAAATTAGCCATGGCTTCAAATGATCTCAACAGTTTGTAGGTCTCTGGGAATCTAGACTTGGGATTTTCAACGGCTCCACACCAATATGGGATGGCTTGATCCAACAAAGAAAATGCTATTTCTAAGTTTGGAGACCCGGTCTATTTATATACTCACCAGGCATTGCATGCCATGCATGTTGCGCTTGGAACCCCCCAGCTTCGTATTCCAGTGCCAAATTCACCTTAAGATCCTTCATCATTGACATTGTTTCAAATTCTCCAAGCCGACCAGTCTTCCAATCATTGTAAATGATACCATTTCTTTGAAAAATAACACCCAGAAGCAATCTCGGTGGCCGTTGACAATATAAAAGCCCTCCAATATATTCTTGCATGCTTTGCAATTTGAACCCCATTGTGTATTGATCTTTCTCATTGGTTTTGGCATCCAATAATCGGAAGGGTCACCCAGTATCTCTTTGGCTTTATTCATGTGTATTGTTGCGTGTCGGATAAACATGTCCCAATTTGCTTGAATAATCTGACGCAACAAAACACGCGACAAAGTCCATCGCAACAACCAATTAGGTGGGAGGACTACATAACAATCAATTAGGTGGGAATCGGTGAGTTGAAATTTACCTTACAATGATGCATTTGTTTCTGACAACCTTTCCCTGTCTTACCACACGCTGTCTCACTCTCACTCATGTGTTTCACAGATAGTTGGTGACAATGGAACCCATCACCAATTGCATAACAATGGAGTTTGACTCCATGAGCCATGATCTTGTCCCCGTGGCCGTTTTTGATTGCTCTATCTTGAGCGCCTTTCATGGTAAGTCTACAATCTTTTTTAATAGCGCACAGTGAGTCCCGATGACGTATTGAGTAATTGCTATTTGCAATTTCAGAGTGATTGCCTTGTTTTGATCTCTAATTTTTCCTACCTGGAAATATGGTACAGGATAACCAATGGCAAACGGAGATGGTTTGGCAAAAGAGACTGTTTTTTACCAATATTGGAATAACAGAGATCGAGAATGTTATCCTCTTGAATGGCAAGATTGAATGGTGTCTTGTATGGTGATGGATTTGCTTGCCAGGTTCTGTTGCTGATCACACCACTTCCTCCTTGTCTGATCCGCCGGCTGAATATTTCCGTCACCGCGGAAGATACACCAATCTTCAAAGAAAGATAATCTTTATGCCAGTGTCATTTGTTTTTGGGAAAAGGTTTTTAATATTAGCAATTTTAATAGCGTCATGGACATCGTAGGTGATGAATAGTAAAGGCTTGGTGTAGGGGAGCTGAACACATTAAAATAGCATGCAATTATCATGCATGTTCCATACAAAAAATTGAAAATCTGAAAAACCAATGACACTGAGAAATGATGATTTTGAATGGGTTCCCGAATGAGATTCATGTTTGTTAGCTGCCTGGTCGTTCATCAACTACTGACAAAGGTCCATGTAGCCAATGGACATGAATCTTGTTTGGGCTACAGAGGGAGCCCCTTTTGAAGCCAGGCAATTGATTTTTTGAAAATCCAGAACTTGGTCAAAATCTGGTCAATTTGGAAACCAAAAGGACAGTGACATGCACTACGAGATGAATTAATGGCAGGTAATGTCAGGTTAATGATTTACTTTATCATCTGCTTTTTCTACTACCCTAAATGATTTAGTCAAAATTTTAAGTTTGTTATAAAGCTTGTTAGTGTTGTTACCCATCTCTGTCACTGCGCTTGGCCAAAATCAAGGACATTATCAGCCGGAAGGCGGGGATGGATACCTCGATGTGCATCTTGGTTGCTCGGTTACGCATCACAGCGCTGGCTTGAATGATGACATCAGAAGGGGGGGGGGCAAAATACAACAATCAAAGAGTTGGAGCTTTCTCTTGTTGGTTGGTCTTTGGGATGGTTGCCTTGGTCATTCGGCTCTGCCTTGCAGCACAGGCCTGGAGCGGTTGGAGACAGAGATGTGATTGGAGGGAGGGGGGGGGGGCGACTCATTGTGCCTCAGACGCTCTGCTGCAACTCACAGTGTCATCATTCACAGTGGAAAGGACGGCAATTGAGTTGGCTGCAGGGGCGGAGGGATGGGCATGGTTGATTGGCTCGAGTGACAGTCTTGCGCTGCGCGGCATCGCTTGTAGAGCCAGCAGCAGCTGGATTGGAGTTCGGGGACGCGAGTGACAGACTTGACGTGGTGCGGAGACCACGACTATTTTTGTCAAATAAACACATTGTCATAATGCATATTGATTGTGAGAGTACACCTGATGATCAAAGGTGGACTACACTAGCGCAGATTGCATGCTTACATTTAAATAAAGAAAAATCAGGGCTTAAGGTAGATTGATTCCTACTTACACCCTACTTTGGAATTGGTACATATTCCAGAGCCAATTCTTTTATGAGCAGATATTCAAATGGGGTCAATAGCTGATGACATATTATTTGATGCCTGGGTCGCCCAGGGGGTGGGGATATGCGGACCTGACGTTTCGGCCAGAGTTTACATCAGGGGGTGCATGAGGTTTTACCTCACGGAAAATGAACACAGCCGAGAACACCTTCCACGAAGCGATCGATGATTCGATTGGATTCTCGAGGTTTTCAAACAACAATCATTGCAGTTCATACGATACATCATAGTACTTACTCCTACCTAGCTACGATACTGTTCTAGCGAATCTCGATATGAAAGGAAGAATGCGGGAATACGAGGCTAGAGTAGAGATTTCATTAGGAGTTCCGGGGTCTTGACTCACCCCATCCTCCAACGCCGTCGTCCACAGCGCGTCCACAGATCTCCCACTCCCACTCCTATCATACTCCTGCCTCGGTCCACATCAAAATCAAATCCAAGTCCGTCCCTTCGACCCGGAATGGTATCAAGATCTTCATTCTGCCTTTTCGGGCTCAATTGGTTGGCTCCTTCGACGCGATCCTTCTCTGACACGTGCAACCAAAAATCATTTGAACTCTCGCTTTCGCTCAGGATACTTTCGGTAACTTCAACATCAGCCTTCAGACCATTTAGACCAGTTGGAAACGGATCTATCAGAAGACTTGCTGATTGGTCTCAGAGGGAAAACCCACAACTCCCGAGAGTAGGCAAGACAAGATATTTCCACCACCATCCCGTCTGCCCGTTGCCATCAATATCATATGTTACATCTCCCAGCGGTCGATTATTTAGCGTAAAATTCGACGCACAGAAGGAGGAAGAAAAGCCAAGCAACCGCGCAGCATTCAAAGCCACGCCCATAATCCCTTCTATCCTCGCCCATATCGAAAAAATCGGCGTTGGAGTTCGTCGCAAACCCAGTCGCAAGCGGCGCAAATCGCCCATAAAGGGCAAACATCAGTCCTCTGGAGATACTTTGGACGAGATAGAAGAATCTGATTATTTCACGAAAAATGAAAAACAACATCGCCTTCAATGGCGGAGGGATCGCATCGATCCTAGAGAAAAAGGTAGCAAAGCGCCCAAAAGGAAGGTGTCGATCGCTAAAAATCATGACAAAAAAGCATCAGCGGAAAATCGAGGAGCGTTCTGGTTGCCTCCTCCCCCGTTTTCTTCCTTTTTGAAAGTTGACAAGGCTACATCAGACGACTCCCTACCCGGTCGGCGGATCATTCGCAGGCCCGTCAAGCTGCTCGGAAAGGCGGGCTCCCTGAATGATGACCTCCCCAGAGAGAGCAAAGGCCTTTCGGAGGTGGCAATTGCTGGTCGATCCAACGTGGGTAAATCGACACTTCTCAATGCCTTACTTTATGGAAATACGGATGAAACTTTGTCTCCGAGGCAACATCAGAGGGGGAAAACTCCTGACGGGGCGAAGCTACCAAAGGGGGTGAAGGCCGTGACGTCAGCGAAACCCGGACAGACGAAAGAATTGAGCTTTTATCAGCTTACCGCAGATGTTGTTGCGAAGCGAAGACAACACGGTGATATTGATACTTTGAAAGGTGATGAAACTGATTCCATTGAAGAGATGAAAGACTTGGAGAAAATGTCGTTATTGTTGGTGGATCTTCCTGGATATGGCTTTGCATTTGCTAAGGAGGAACGTACTCAGGAGTGGAACGACTTGATGGATCATTATTTATTGGAGCGTAGGGGGCTGAAACGAATATTGCTCCTTTTGGATGCAAGGCACGGGTTCAAGAAAGCCGACTTTGATTTCTTGGGAAATCTGCAGGATGGCTTGATGGCCAAGGCCGACGACAATGAAAAGGTACGACTTTCGTTCATTCCACTGCATCTTGTGTCTCCGGCTCGCGATTTCACAATTATCCTGCTTTGATGTTCTGATACAAAAGGGGAGGCGAGAACTGCCCCCTATTCAAATCATATTGACCAAATGCGATCTGGTCAAACAGGCCGACCTCGCCCGCAGGGTGGTCGTAGTACGCGAGCAGCTTTCCGATTTTTTAATACGCGAGCCGTCCTCGCTCCCGGTGATGCTCGTCAGCGCACGTGCCGGTTTGGGATTTAATAATATTCGGAGCGACACGCCGATGGGCGGGGTGCTGGAACTTCAGAGGGAGTTGGCTTCTCTCGTGCCGATGCCAAGGGATCATCGGAAGAAGCATTGAATACACACTCGATCTTTCGAGATTCCGTGGACCCATGTCACTTTTGCTGATATTCAATGAAAAAAGTTAATTTGCTCGTGCAGTGGTCAAGTGGCTTTGTTCCAGGCACAAAATACAAAAGCTGTCGCTCCCTGTCAATCATACACCGATAAATCAATTTAAGCACTATTCATGGCAAGAAGACTTCGCCGTTTTTAATGACAGAATTTGGATAGAACACAAACAGGGAGATATCCAAAGGAAACTATGGGTATCGCGGTGATTTCTTGTTCAAAATTGCTGGGACTGAGACCCCTTCGAATAATGAAAGGAGTGCACAGGAGAAGAAGTTTCGACGGCATCCCACACAAGCAGGACAACTTGCAAGATGCATATCCCTTTTCTCAAGCTTGCATTTTTCCACCTTCTTAACTGACCATCTGAGGGCGGAAAGTGGTGGCTTTCAACAAGAGAATTTTTCATAGCTGACCTCTGGGGGTACCTGTACGGAAAAACTCATAGAGTAACTCCAATTAGTGGGCTGGCATTTGGCTGCCGTGTGTATGGCTCCATTGTAAAATGAGAGGTAAATTAGGAGGGGTGTACCAGAGGCAATATAGCAAGGCCGGATTTCAAACTAGTGGGGTGCCAAACAGGATTATCAAAGGTGCAATCTAACTCGTAAAGAGAGAAATAAAGAACAATCCAGAAATCATAATAAGTCAGAACCAACATGCCAAGTTGGCTGTGCATGTACACTTGAGCGCTAGAGTAAATGACAATGTGATAAAATCAAACCTGAGTGCTGAGTGAGCAAAATAGAAGTAGAAGTAGCTGGAATATGAACTGTAAAAAAGCTGGCAACATCTGTTCCTTCATATGATAAAAGTATGAGAAGTGAGCTTACTTATATTGCAGATATCTGGGCTGCTCAAAGTATTACATAAAATTGGTGTATTGGAGTCAATTTGGGTAGGGTTGTCAGGTAAAGTTCTGCAAACCAAAGTTCAATAAAATCTAACAGCAGATATGGTATTACAGGGGCCTTGGGTAAGCTGGGAAACTCAGTGGAGCCAAATCAAGGATGAGAACCACAAGTGTACACATTGCTGTTGTGAAATCAATCCAGCCATGCGGGCCAGGAAGTTAACAAGTTAGTGTGATGTTGCACTCATTTTGCCATTGACCATACAGTTGTGCCAACGTTATAGGATTTACAATAAACAGTACCACTACTAATTGTATGTCATACAGGACATGGGATGGTTTCTGTGTAATAGTTGTTTACTATTTGTTAGAAGGTATCGTATAGCGTATCAGCGAGATGCAGGCTATATTCAGCAATTTTATATTGTCGTTTTATGTATACAAGTGAGACTGGTGGATTGATAGATACATGAAATTTCAGAGAAGTAAAGGGATATCAAGTGCGTGGTACGTACCATTGATGCGAAGAAGGTATGCGTGGAATTATGCAAATATTGGGATTAGACAAATGGAAATAGATATCTCTAGATATCGGAGATCTTCTTAGGAGACATAAATCAAGGTTATCCATAGAAACCAAAAGGTTGTTTTGGTACAAAACATGTTTTGCAAACCGAGAGGAAATACTGATTTGAGCTCACATTTTTCAATAGCTAAAGATCAACGAGTGATTAGTGATAGAGCAAGTTGGCGGAGAACTTCTTACACATCAAATTCGATACATTTATAGATAATCCGGGGCTTCTATTAGGAGATTTTCAACACATTTTTGAACGGGCGCCTAACATACGTTCTACTGAGCGTCGTAGAAAGGATTTGCTGGAAGTAAGTGCTGATCGAGCGCACAGTGTAAGTGAGAAAATTGCAAGACCTTAATACGAGCTTAAGAGCTAGAATACTGGAAAAGGTTAGGGTTTCCAAGAATAGTAAAATAGATCGTAGGCCAAGAATATTTGTGCTAGGGTTACCCAGAATAACTTGAGCTAAAACGGGATTGAGGTTAGGGTTTCCGAGAATAACTAGATAGGCAAACGCCAAGATTATTTGAAGTAGTGTTACCAAGAATAACTAAGAGACAAGTGAGAAGAGTCTCTGAGAAGCGCTAGCAAGAATATAGAAATACCAATAAAAGAGCAACTGAGAAGCGCTAGCAAGAATAGAAGTATCTACAAGATGAGCGACTGAGAAGCGTCAGAAAGAATAGAAATATCAAGATGAAGATTGAACTGATGGTAGTTGAATGCGTGGAATTCGATGGAAAGATATCGGATAGGAAAGGAGCGTGCAAGAGATTTTTATTGTGTTAAAAGGAAGGGATACAAAGGTAAACCTATGGAGAGGGAAGAAACTTTTGAGAAGCTTTATTGTGGTGAGAAAGAATGCAAGGCCTACAAATACAAGTTTTGAATCAAAGCAGAGATGGCAAATTTGGCAGAGAGAAATGGAACAAAAATGGTAAAAAGGAGAGTCAATGCAAAGATGCGAAAAATACGATTGATGAGGAATCATATTCAGGTTTTGAATATACTGAACTTGAGGATATTGGATTTTAGATGACAAGAGCATTAGGCAAAACTCCTACAATGCAGATAAGACAGCACTGTAATGCATGGATGAATTTGAGAGAGAAGCAAAACAGACGGACAGATATGTTAGCTAAGGAACAGTTTGATGCAAACAACGCTACAATAGGAAGGGTGTTAAAAGGTATAGCATATCAGCAAGATACAGGCTATATCCAGAATTTTGTGTTGTCGTTTTATGTATACAAGTGAGATCGGTGATATGATAGATGCATGGAATTTCAGAGAAGTAAAGGGATATCAAGTACGTGGTACGTACGATTGATGCAAAGAAGGTATACGTGGAATTATGCAAATCGTGAAGTTATACGAGTGGGAATTGATATCTATAGATATCAGAGATCTTCTTAGAAGACACAAATCAAGGTTATCCATAGAAATCAAAAGGTTGTTTTGGTACAAAACATATTTTGCAAACGGAGAGAAGACAGTGATTTGAGCTCACATTTTTTCAATAGCTGAACATTGATAAGTGATTAGTGATAGAGCAAGTTGGCCGAGAACTTCCTGCACATCAAAAATTGATACATTTATAGAGAATCCGGGGCTTCTACGAGGAGCTTTTTAACAACTATTTACATAGTTATCTGAACCCGGTGATAAGAAATAACGAAACCAATAAGTGACCATCTGATATCTTTGTAAATACTTGCATGATACCTATTTTGCATTGTGATGAGTGGGTGGCAAGTCACACCAGCCTTCTACTTTCTTACTTCTGGCTAAGTGTTGTTGTGTGTCACATTATGCCAGGGTGCACCCGCGTCCTTCTTCCATCACGCTGCCAGTCATGTGGCTGGGTAGAATATCTGCATTCTAGCAAGTTGTATATGTCATCATGGTGAGTGATTGTTATTTGTATCTAGGGAGAAATGCGATGCGAGTAATATCAACGTAAAATCAGACATATCCTGCATCATTACTGCATGACCATGGTACTAGGGACACACCCCACTCACCTTTGATTGGAGAAGTAAGACAGCTTGAATCTAGATCTGAGTAGAAAGTAGAAATGGTGGTTATTGAGTGAGCCAACCAAGACTGAAGGTGAAAGTCATTTATCAGCAAGAGACAATTTAGTAAACCCATGAAACAAAAATTAGTAACGTCTTATCCATTCCAATTTGGTCTCAATTAATCTATTTTTTGACAGAGCTATTCAGTTTCACTAAAACTAGAGTGCAGAATATGTGAGTTTTTGCCCCCCCCCCCAAACTCATCAGCATATGTTGTGTGTTGGTAGATTGTCAGACTTGGTGACATTTTGTATGCAACAGAAGATGCAAGTAGAAGAAATGAAATTGAACAGCACGTGCAGTGTGAGAATAAAGGCACAAGCAAAGTATAGAAAAATATTAGTAAACACATTCCCCATGGTGAGTCAGATGATGGCTTGGGGATTACACACAAAGTTAGTCACGGAATCTTTGATGGCGGGTGGGGGCAAAATGGGTGAAAATGTTACTCCCTCGGTCCTACAACATTAGACACTTTATCGCCTTAGTTGCACTTGTCCAATTTTTACCTGTCCAAAAATCGTCCAAAAAGACAATCTCAAGGCCATACCTGAGATATGCCAAGAACAAGTCCAGGAGGAACGCCTGTTTTGGAAAGATCAAGGGTGGACATAGGGTAACACCATTGGGAAATGAAATATGTTGCTCTTTTGCTAATGTATTCTAAGGGCTACTGCAGTGTTACAGGCTTCCCAATAAGAGCAATCAGAGTGAGAATACGCGTACAATCCTTTAATCAATTTTTTTGCCAATAGTTGATACAATAGACCGGCAATATTCATTGCTGGTGCAGGTGCAGCCAAACAACACCAATCTTGTTCCCAGCAAAACTATTGCCACTGTCCTCCCACCCACCACAAGAAGAATGCACTAGAGATTTGATATTGTTTACTTAGCTTTGAATCCTTATACTTATAAAAACTGGTGCGAACCTACATAATCCCCTAAACATACTCTCCATTTGTTGATACAATTCCCCGCCT
>JALLOY010000262.1:0-12772 GCA_036939835.1 Thalassiosira delicatula
AAAATTAAATCTGTGCATTTATCTTCCACACAGGAAAAAAGGACCTCTGTAATTTGAGGGACCCTTTAATTATTATCAAGGGATCTGTCTATGATAGGTTTGAAGAAGAGCTGGCTAATGGCGATTGGCAAAAGTTAAGCAGCAACTAAAATATTGAATAGAGATTACATCGCGAACGTTTATTTATTCATCCACCAAATTTGTGCGATGCTCCAGATTTAGTTGGTGGTATCCCAGCTGTTCTCTGCATCTACCTATGCTACCAAACTAACAATTCTTTCTAAAGGCATTGAGTGGCAATAGTGGGGAGGTTTGTAAACTAATTATAATTAAAAATCTACCATGATTAATGTCATCTGTGGTCCAAATGCTACTGGGATACGCCCTTTTGTATCCAAACTGTGCAATGTACAATCAGGCTGCAGTGGCTTGTTGATCCATGTGCCAAAACTAACAAAGAGGCATTCGCCATTTGGCAACAATGGCAAGGCATCACCGGCGTCTGCCTCCTGCCCTCTGCCGTCACATTGATCCGCCTCACGGGGAGGCTCCAAGAGCTCAGCAGAGTGAGGCAACAAAAAGGATTTTACCAAAGAAGACTGGAATTCCCTCTTCAACCACGCGGATAGGGGTGCTGTTGTTACGGCCCATGCGCATAAAGAGAAAGGACGCGGGAGGATTGTTGGCCAAGAAATTTGGCAACAGCAGCACAGGGGGCAGTGGCCCTCCTGGGAAACACCAGTGCAAGGCTTTTATGGTTCCGCCGATTTTGAGTGGGACAGACACCATGTCCAGCAATAGTGAAATTGATGTCGTCGTCGTTGTTGTTGTCGTTGGAATAGAATTCTGGGTGACCAAACTACAAACGCGACGCAAGAGGGCGCAAAGAATATCCCGAGGGAAATTCACAGGACGGCGGACCGAGCAAAGAGGAGACTCGGCCGGGCGGTTCCCAGAGCGTCAAGGGACAACATTGGTGGCGTGGTGATTTGCATGGTAGTCATAGGACAGCACAGATGGGTCGCCCTTGAAAAGATACATGTCCAGAAATCAGGAAGGGAGCGCAAGATCAAAACGAAATAGAGATGTAATGAAAGACAAGGTGTGCATATTATAGTTTTCCGCAAGCTTTTATCACAGAGAGGACCATCGAAGACGGAGGCTGTCCGTATCTCAAGCTTGCCAGAAAGGGAATTCCTCGTTTTACCACTTGACAGGAGCCGTCCAAAAGCCTTCTTCAACTAGGAGTGACTCTTTTCTCCCTCTCGCCGGAGATCAAAGCACACACACACACACATTTGGGAAATACAATTGAATAAAATCTCTTCACAATTTTTTTGTTTATGATCACACAATAGATAACATTACTCGTCCTCTTCGTCGTGTTCGACTTCGCCCGAATTCTCCTCCGCCTGCAACTTCCTAATCAACGCGCGTTCGAGCCGATTTCCGCCGGACATCAGCGCCTTCTCGAGCCGATTTCCGCTCGAGATGTCGCGCAGCACGTCGGCGACGAAGAGCAGTCGCTCCCCCCTTTGCCGCCGCTGGTGGCTAACCCACGCCTCGACGTCCTCCCCGGGCACCGATAGCGCCCCCATGTTCCCTGGGATCGACGACGTTGTGAGCGGCGGGTAGAACTCCTCCGTGAGCATCCGCTGCACCTCCGGGCGCAGTACGGGTTGAAATCGTTCCCCGGACCTGCGACCCATCCCCGTGATGATTGTGACATCACCTACCCGCGGGATCACGTTTTGGTCAGTCACGGAGGACGACGACGACGATCCCAATATTTCATCCTGCAACGAGACGCGGACCGCCGAGTGCGCCACCGCGGCGCTCATCCCGTGCAGGTCGAGCATCAGGCGCTTTCCGCCGGCGACGCCCCGCGCGACGGCCTGGGGCAGGTGTCCATCGGACACCCCCGCGGCGTACAGCTGGTCCGCCTCCTCGTACAGGCCGCTCTTGTGAAGCGCATTGATGGACTCGGTGTAGACGGCCCTCTCGTAGGTGTATTCGGACGCCTCTGCCTCCGATTCCGATTCATCGACGACAGCGGGGATATTCATGACCTTCGTCACCAGCGGCACCACCTCCTGCCCCCGGTAGCGCCTGGCCAGGACGCGGCAGGCGGACGCCACGGCCTCCTTGCGGGGCCTCCTCCCGCCCCACTCGATCCAGTCGTCGATCGCGCGCAGGGCCCAGGCGTACTGGCTCCGCGCCTCGAAGCACAGCACGGCGGCGGTGAGGGCCCTCGCGATGCGCTCATGCTTTCTGTTCAGCCTCGCCAGCGACGGCCGGGAGGGGCCAGAGCCGCGTTTGCTTCCGCTTTCGGACGGGGACGACGAGGCGAACGACTCGCGCGCGTACATCGGATGGATTTCCCTGACGTACGGTCGAAGGTATGGAAGCGTGCCGAGGCAGACCTTCCAGTGTCCTCCCCGGGAGGCTGCGATCAGTATTAGTTTCCAATCCTGTCCCGTGAGGCTGACCGGACGCTCGAGCGGCGTTGCGGACGACGACGCGGCGAAGTCTCCAAAATCAGCCTCGGGGACCGCAGCGTCCAGGGCCAGAGGAGCGCCCATCAGCAGACGGGACGACAGCGACGCCACCACGGGCTCCTCCTCCTCCGCTCCCTTCCTCGCGACCCTCCTCTTGCCGTTGTCCCGACGGATCCGCGTCGCCAGGAACTGGATGTCGTCCGCGAAATTGAGGGCGGGCGTCACGTTCCCCCCTCTGGCGCAGGACTTGAGCAGGGATCGATGGAGGCCATGGGCAATATTGCTGCATCTGGCTTACCCGGGACAGCTGGCGCCATAACTCCCCTGATCGCATCAGCCCCAAAGACGTCGCTGCCTCATTCAACCAAGAAGAGGTTGACAGGCGTCGAGAATTTATTGACTTCTTCGGGGACAAAGCTGTCAGATTGGCCGAAAATCGCACCGTGTCATGGGACACTATCATGACATACGGGCTAAAATTTTGCTTGGAGGGGTATGCCAACATGGCTGTGTTCCAACAAAGCCTCATTGATTTCTTTTTTGACCCCAATGCTCATTTCCTCAACAGCGAAATGACAACATACGTCAACATTGCCGAGTTCACTGGTTTCATCCAGCCAGGGAGCTACACCAACGGCATTGTATCCAAGCTCTACGTGAACTGAGGCAACCCAAGAGGGAGGGCCATCCCAAACGACTACGTGGACGGTTTCAACCACCTAGCCTTGTTCCTATTTCCAAGCGACCACTACTTATACACTGGCGCACCCAGTCGCGAAGAAACTGTATTCTTCAACAGATACACCCGCTCTTGTGTACTTTCACTTGTCAATGGTCACATTGACCTCACGGCCGGAAATGCCATCGCGCCCCTCCCCCCCCCGCCGAGTCCTGGATATCTTTCCCGGAGCAAGACCAACTGGCTATCTTGAGATTGGTATCGGAAGTCGCTCTGCCGCCAACTGGCCACAATAGTGCCGGACAGGGCCACCTGGGATATGGACGCTGAAGCCGGCCTTGACGGCAAGCTCTAAGAAAAGGGAAGAAAGATGCATATCACTTTCGAAGGGGAAAGAAAGTAAACCGAAAAGAATAAATAAACTAATCAGAAAATTTATATGTCACTCCGTATACAAAACAATATCCTCGTCCAACGGGACAATGTACGGTAGGACAGATCTGTTTGTACTCAAAAATTTTGTCACTAATTCAGATGATTTCTTCAAAGCCTTAACGTGCTTCTCCTGGATCACGGCTGTATCTCAAAGGTACAAACGATAGGAATCGCCTTCCCATCTCAGTCTCTTCTTGCAAAACTCTGGACTCATACCAGCCTCGTAAAGCAACATCAAGGCAAATACTCTGCCAGAATGGGAAGAGATTTTTGAGACTTCATCGTCCGTCCAATCCGGATGTGCCAACCTCGTGACCTTATGCAGTACCTCAGCAATCTTCGCAGCTGTCAGATATTTCAACTGGCCATGCTTGTTGACAAAGACGCCCATCGGCTCGTCGTCGGTTTGACCCAGCCTGATAGAGCGGAGATAAATCCTATAGGCTGCTCTCACTTCGTCCTCGGCCATAACCGTAATTGTCTGGCCATTACGTCCATTCTTTTGGATCCTCCATCTGAACTTGGACTTCAAGACTTCACGTAGCATGGCTTCGCTATGCTTGGCTATCTTTTTCCTATTTTTATCATAGAAAATCCAATCACACCTGATAAAGGCCTTGATAACTTCCTTGCCAGACCCATAGGTGTGGATCTCAACTCTGGTCTGCACTTTCTGTGCATATTCACAGCTCCTCAAACCTATGCACTTCGTAACACACATCCAATTGGCGATAACCGCGACATCAGAATCTAAAGGGGCTGTCTTTGCTTCACCAAGCAAATGGGCAAATATCTCCGGCGTGAGCGGATCACGCTGCCTGGCTACATCCTCTTCCTTCTGCCAATTGTACAAGATTATCGTACCCGGATTGGCTTCATCCAAAGGGTCAGAAGGAATAGGAAAACTCCGTCGCATGAACAAATCATTCACGGCATCCCTGTAGCCTCTGGCTGTGGCAGACCTACAACATTCACTCAAGATTAAATTTTTGATAAAAAAAAAGAAACCAAAAGTTGATACTCAACGGCCGAACCGCAAGGATCATCTATACGATTCGTGTTACACCATTTTATGTAGACACTCTGCCTAAACCGTTTTGTTTCAATGTGATCACCCGCCTTGGATCTGGCGACTTCCTCGTCAACAAGATTTCGTAAAGGCATGAGAGCAGCTCTCGACTCGGATGAAAAGACCGACAAGTCCGCAGCTCTGGATAATCCTGCTGCAGCAGATTTTTATAATCAATAGAAAAGAAAGGTGAAGTTGAGAGATTGGCTTTTTTAAGCCGCGAGATCCTGTCCGCAAGCTCGTTCTCGTGTGTGCTGATCCACTTGGAATTTATACCCAAGGGCGATCCAATCATCAAGCCACAGAAGAACCTTGCCAAAGCTCTGCCTATCAACGAACACTTCGATGTATGCAGTGTCCAATTGAGAGCGCTCGTATTATCCGTAATGTTTAGCACCACCGGAAAAGGGTCATCTGTTGGGCTCTCTTGCGCCAAGACAGTCAACGCCGCACAGTAATTGATAATCACTGTGAAGAATTCCAAAGAGGTTATGGAAATAAATGTTTTGTCCTCATTGTTCTTCAAATGGAGCAGAGTCCGCAAGAGAACCTCTTCTGGAAAAGGGATGAACCAAACCAAACGCATCTTTAAGCAGTAGCCCCCACATGCCGACAAAGAACTGTCACCAAACATCGCTGCAAACAGCTCTCGTGGTATGATATGAGCCAGCGGGGTCGTAAATTCAATGCCGGACGCTGGATCCAATGCATCATACAGAAATTTAATTTCTGCATGAAGGGTTTCGTTGAAAGGATGGGATGCGCCAAATGAATGAACGTTCTTTGCCGCCAACTTCAAGGCGAAGTTTAGCTATTTAGCCACACTCCCTGGAGTACCCCGGAAATCTTTCGTCTTAATCTGGCGAACAAGCTCCCTAAATTCTTCCGAAGTCTCGTTAAGCAACTTGGTATTCTTCTGCAAGGCAAATGCAAGCGATGTGTACATATGTGACATCAATTTCCAAATCCAAATGGCGCCCTCGCCCAAACAGGCACACTTCTCGATAAGCTGGTGCATCTTTTTCACCTTAAAATACCTTCTATCCGGATCCCAAATTGCTGCGATAATCGTTCGCACCTCAGCCATGTATTCGGGTGTGATACCCACCGTGAGCGCAGTGGCATCTACTGTTAAGCTCAACATAACATGTTGCGGACCGACTATCATACCGACCCATTTATCCATGGCCAGAGGACACTGGCGTATCACCGTGTTCGGCTTCCCCATAACAATGAAAATAGCTTCGATGGCTGCTGCCAATGCCCTTTTCATTCTCATCTGACCAACACAAGCAAGCAAAGCGTCGTCGACGTACATCTTTGCTCGCAGAGGGGTAATAACACCGTTGTGGACAACGCCTGGGTTAAGGTTACATCTTGCAGCCTTAACGATTGGCCCTTTAGATTTTAGATCATCCCACAAGATCATGTCAAGATAGACCTTGTGCTTTATTAGCAGAGAGTCATCCTCCTGCAAACGCTTTGACAATGCCTTGATCGCCCTTCAAAACGACTCCCAACTTGACGAAGAAGTAATGTGGCCAAAGACCATACTCGTAGCCAGGAAACACAATTCTTGTGCTTGAAAACCAAAGGCTCCAGTCAAATCGGCATGAATACGGGCAAAGCGAAAGCACGCCTTGACGTCCAAAGCCGCCAAGAGAATGTAACAGGTGGGAAAGCTCACTCTCCAATTGTATATTGCAATAAAAAGTTTCATCTTCACATCGCCAAAGGTGACAGCCGCCTCGAAGTCGGTGCTTGTAACCTCATTAAGAACGGACTCAAAGGGAGAGCGCTTCGTGGAGCCATCCCAAACAACTCTAGGATTTTTTTTCCTTCTTTGGCGACCATGCCCTGAGGCGTGTGACGCATATAGGAGAGAATTCAATCGTCCAATCCCTTGTAGGAATCAAATGAGAGAACTTATTCTCCTTCACCAAAGTTTTGGTCGCAATATCTGGGTGAGCATTGAAAGAAACCTGATTGCCTCTTGCCAAATGAGTCATCTTGTTTTCAGAATCCTCGTACCAATCGAATACAGCAGGACATCCCTGGCGCATAATGCGTCTCATGTGAGATAGGTCCGTTGAATCTATAATATGAGCGTACTGCTCGAATGTCGGGGCGTGATTTTCTGCAGTGTATTCTAATTGCATATACCGGACTAGCATGCCCGGGTCCATGCCACAATCCATCAAGCACGCCGTTGCCATATCGGTTCGACGGCCGTCAATTGAAACTTCCTCCATGTAACCCAGTCTTGGATCAAGTAAATCCGTGTAATCCACATTCCTTAGTCGAAGCATATCGGGAACCGCGCTACTGAAAGCCTTCGAGACACAGCACAGGTTGTCCAGGTCGTCTTGAGAGAAATAGTCCGAAAGCAACAAGGAAACGAAGACATCCTTGACTCCAAGGTCAGACACTCTATATCTCTGACCAAGACTCGGTTTCATATTCTTGCAGTTGCGGACAAGATCTGCGTTTGTGGGAGGATTCATTTTGTAGGAAATGATACGCTCACCTTGAGATCTTGAAATCACATCCTCGCCATACTTCAATACATAGTCGCGAATGATTTTGTTCTTATCAATATTTCTCTTGATCTGCAGGTCGATACCAGAAGAAATTCGTGGCTTCTTTTCAGGGAGCTGATCAACCTCCATCTTTAAGATCTCCTGCGAAGCGTCAGGTAAAACGCAGGCCGGAGCAACCGAAGCAACAGCGGGATCAGTAAGCACAGAATGAAACTTTCGCTTAGGCTTTATGTAACTATGAATCGAATTATTTGTGACCTCGGCCCGCATATCAATTATTTCTCCTATGACGATCAACACAAAGATGAGCGGAGAAATGATTTCAGCAAGGATCCAATAGATATCGGAAGAAAGGCCAATAAATATGAAACAAGCAGGCAAAATATGAATCTCCAACACGGGTACCCGATATTGGGAGCGTGGAAGACCTCATCACGCACGTTTAGGACCGCTAGCGTCACCAACGAGGTACTTGAATTTGTCGGGAACATTAATCTTCTGAATGGAGACAATATTAGCGTCAAGCCATGCATTCCTGGTCTTATCAAAATGACCGAGGATCTTGTTGTGGTCAGGATAATTCCTCCACCTGGGGATATGCTTCTTCTTGCAAGTGAGATTGTCAAAGGGACACTCAAAACCGAGGCAGTTAAAGTTCCCGCAAGGGGTGACGCCCAAACCCTCCGGAAAGATGGTATTCGGATCGACACCAGGCTTCACATGGAACAGTCCCATTTCAACCTTAGCACGTTTGGGTGTTGGCTTGGCGTTGTTCATCTTATCCAAATCCTTCCTCTTATCATTAGTAGGAGGCGCAGGTTTCTGGTAAGGATCCTTCAAGGAGGGGGGAACCACCTGGGCAAAGACCGGTGCGGATCGCTGGTTTGGATTAAAACTGCGGGAAGTAAAAGACGGAACCACCTTGTCAAAAGTTTGATCAAATCAATTGTCTTCAAGGCGCTTCCTGAAGCTGGAGTAATGCCTAATCACGCCATCAACTTGCTCCATCACTAAGTCGGCTAGATTGTTGGGGTGATGGTTGGCCGCAGTAATGTTAATCGAGTTTTTCGAAAACATCGAAAGCCCACTTAAAACCACCTGATTTGAATTTACAAAAGTAAAAGGCAACTGGGGCTGCTCGGATGAGTGCACATCGCTCCAATTGCTAAAATCCCTAGACTCAATCGTCTTGACATTATCGCACTGGATCTGATAAATGAGCGGCATGCCTTGATTAGTGTCGAAAATAGCTCTGGTGACGCCATTGGTATTGGAGCCGATCTTGACGATATCGACTAAGGAGTTGATCCTACACAAAAGAGCAATTGTAGTCTTCTGCTGCTTGGGAGTGGCTCCCTGAGAGCACTCGTTCTGCTTAAACTGTACCACGTGGCTGGCCGCGATCACCTTAGCGTCATTAGGATCTTGCGCCGCAAAACTAAAAAAAATCAATGAAGTCGCTTCAGAATGCAAGGACGTTAAGCTGGTTGACTGAAAATTCGCAGCCAAGAGGGCGTGAACAAAGGGCTTCTGGAAAACAGACATGCTCATCTTGGTAAACATGGGATCACACCNGAAAGCCGCTCCGCCGGCGATGCTGCCGGCGTCCGTCCTGCTGCCCCGCAGCTCCCGAATCGCCGCGCGATGCATCCGGCGCAGCACCGAACGCGCGTCCTGCCACAGTCCGGCCGAGCAGCACGCCTTGGCCACCGGGGACAGCAGGCCCGGGGGGGGATCCTCGACCGATTTCAACATTATGAGGGCGGCCTTGGCGCGGGCGCGGGAGGTGATGTAGATGGGCTCCACGAGGCCGCTGTTGCGCACGTGGTCGTCGGACGTCGATGACGACGACGTTGCCGCCGCCTCCCGACTGCGTCGCTTGGCGCGTCGGGCCGCTCGGAACTCCTCCTTGGATGTGGTCATGGCCATCCGGCAGTATTCGGCGATGATCTCCTTCAGGGAGCGTTGGTTGGGCGTGAGTCCGTTCTTCTTCATGGAGAGAAGAATTCGGTTGGCCGTGCCCAGCTCGTCGTGTCGCAGGCACGACGTGATGGCGGCGGAGTACACCTCCTCCTCGACCATGGGTATGGATTCGTCTGAGAGGTTGGACAGGAGGTCGATGGAATACCGATCCCTCAGCAGGTCATTGGCCTGGCGATTGCCCTTCAGGCAGATCAGTACCGCAAGGATGGCCTCGCAGTCTTTGATTTTTCCGAGGGTTCGAATGACGTGCCCGACCGACTCGGCGTCCATCCCGGCGCCGACGTCCGATAGCATCGAGAGCACGTCGGTGACGGCGCACACGTCCCCCGTCCCGGCCGCGACGGCGAGGACAGCGTTGGCGACCGACACGACGCCCTTGTCATCGGTGGCCTTGCCCTTCGACGATCGCGCTTTGCCGTCCTCGCGCGCCGCGAAGTCGACGTCCGACAACGCCCTTCGGAGCACGGCCACCGCGTCCTCCGCGCTCGATCGGCAGGCCCGCGCGGCGTCGCGGTAGGCGACGGCGTCGCGGGGCACCCCGCGGGCCTCCATCGAATCCAGGAGGTCGGCCGCCGCCCCTGCCGCCGCGTCGTGCTCGAGCAGGCGGCGATAGCCTCCGCGCCCAGCCCTCGAGTCTGATGAGCGGGACTCCTTGGCGGCCGCGAAGGAACGTTCGTCCAGGGCAGAGAGGACGGTGTTGTAGCTGACGGCGTCCGGCGAAGCGTTCGTCGCCCCGCTCTCCATCCTCTCCAGGATGTCGAACGCCGTGGCGAGGCAGGGGACTCCTCCATGGGATCCGTGCGCCGCGGAAGGGGACGACGACGACCCGACGCACGCTGACAGGGCGACGCTGTACGCCCAGACCGCGTCGCCCGCTGCCGCCATCCCGCCGCCGTCAGAGTCGGCGAGGCCGTCCTCCTCCATTCGGCGCAGGAGGGAAAGCGCCGCCTTGCCCCGACCGCAGCGGGCGCAGGTGGCTATCGCCGACGAGTAGGTGAACGCATCCGGCGCCTTTCGGTCGCGGCGCCGAACTTCAGACTGACGCCTCGGAAAGAGGTCGCGCGCATTGGGATTGGTTGCAGCGTCAATTGCGAGATAGAATTGAAGCCGACCGTCATCGAACTCTAATTGTTGCCCATGCGACAACACCGACGACCGCTTCGGAGACATTGTTTGAGTCGTTTTTTTTGCCGAGGTTTCCATCGTGGCTTTGGAATGCGTCCCGTGACAAAAAATCGCGGTCGAGGGACGTTGCTCGCAAAGGAAATGGCTTCAATATCGTGCGATCGACCCTTCCGGCGCGGATGCATCGCTCCTCACGAGCGACGTTTCCTCCGGCATCTTGATGCCCTTTTTCGCTCTTCGACGACGTGTCGCGTGGCCCCGGTGGCGAAAAACACATCGCGTCGGAGATTTCGGTCTCGCCGATTCAGATTTCGGATGTCCGAACGCGACGCGACCTTTGTCAAAAAGGCGACGACGGGCGAGAGCAAAGGATGCGCCAAATGCTGCCCGAAGAGGACGCGTCGAGACTCCTTTCGACGCGCGCTTGCGAAATCGGACCGCATTATTTTGGAGCAATTCGGAGACGCGTTTGTACAAAAATTGTAGAACGAAAAAATGCCATGTTCGAAATTCCAAATGTGAAAAAACTCTGGAGCGCAAACGAAAAAAAACGCGAACTACTCGCCTTCATCCGCTCCAACAGCGCCACGGCGCACCTCGCCCCGTCGTGCCTCTCCCCTTTGCCTCCGTGGCGGTACGTCCCCGTCGCCCGCTCGTTCACCCTGGAGAGCGCAGCGTACGCCCGATTGTTCAGAATTCCCGGTGCGAAGGATTTCGAAAGCTCCAGCGCCCCGTTCCACTGCCGGCACGGGGAGGAGAGGACGTCAGTCTTGTTTTCCTCCTCCGCCACCCGTTCGCAATTATCCTCCCCGCCCCTCCGACGATCCACACGGGCGTCGGAGGGTACGGAATCGGCGAGCATGTTGAACATCACGGAGGCGGTGTAGGTGTCCCCCTCAATTATGTTTGCCCCTTCCTCCTCTTCCTCCTCCTTTGCCGACACGGTTGCGGTGGCCCGTCGATACGCCTTCAGCGCCGCGGAGACCTTCCCCCTGTCCCCCAGACCCTTCAGCAGGGCGTTCAGCTCGTACGCCGACGGTGGGGAGGAGAGCGCCGTGCTGTTGCCGTTCGGTTGACGCGACGACGACGATGCCACGTCGCGGAGGAAGAACTCCCATAGCGATTTCAATTTTGAGACGGAGGCCTTGGTCTTCGAGAGGGAGGCGATCGCCTCCCCGAAGATCCGCGGGGAAAGCAGGGCGACTCCGTCGTTGTCTCCCCTGTCGTCGTCGTTCGAGGAGCCCTCGCCATCGTCGCATAGTCCGTTGTGGTCGACGACGGCGGCGCCGTACTCCGCCACGGCGCGCGTCAGCTTGATCAGGAGCATGAAGTCCCCGGCCTCCGAGGAGCCGCGGAGGGATTGGATCATGGCCATCTCGAACGCCCCTCGCGCGGATTCGATCGTCTCCCGTTCAACCCTCGTTTGGTCCAAAGAAATGAACGCCGCTTCCTCTTCCAGCCGCGCGGTCTCGTCTTGAAGGAAGTGGAGCAGCGAGGTGCACCCTCCGATCAGCACGTCGTCGTCGCCGTTATTGCACAACGATCCTCCCTTCTTCTTCTCTTTCCCTCCCCGCGGAGGAGCGCCCTCGTAGTACGCGTGTAGCGCCTCCTTCTTCTTCTTGGCGGTTCGAAGTCGACTGATGTTGGACGAGAACAAATTCAACTTATGCATCAGCGCGAGCGGATGCCGTGTCATCGGCGGATGCGTCGTGGAATCGTCGTCGCCATCGCCATTGCCGTCGCCATCATCGAAATTTCTAAAGCCGGGAGTGCGACCCCCCCCCGAAGTTCGGGTCGCCGTTGTCGTGGGAGAAGTATGCCGTCGAGTTCTTGCCGTCCCTTCCCGCCGCGTACGGACGCTGGAGGGACACGACGAACAACCCCCTGTGATTCGCGCGACTGCCGTGGTGTGGCATCGTCGAGACGAAGGACGACGTCGTCGAGGGAGCGGGTCTCGCGGAGGCGGATGCTAATGCGCTCCTCGAGGTCGACGATGACAAGGAGGAGGAGAGGAGTACCAGCAGCGTCGCGGCGGCAAGGATGAGGCGCTCGGCGCAGCGCGAGGAGGAGTATGAGGAGGGCTGCTGCTCTCCGTTGCCGTCCTTGCTACCGAGACGGCCGCGACGAGGAGGCCGATCGCGGCGCGCGCGAAGGTTGCCGGGGTCGTCGTCGTTGTCGTCTTCGACCGTGTGGCGACGACAGTCGTTGTCGGGGTCGCCGAGACCGGCTGCGTTGCGATTAGAAAAGGTGGAAGGAAAATGGTAAGGTTTCCCGAAAGGTAACGCTGAACAAATGGCCGCCATCGTGGAGAGGTCCCGAAGGGATTACAGCTTACCGGAAGGCTGGTTGCTGGTTGCAGAAAGAATGGGAAGAAATCTATGGCGGTTTAGCCATCGAGCCACCGTATATCGTGGCGCACGCGAGCACGCACCCATGGCTCGCA
>JALLOY010000263.1:0-12751 GCA_036939835.1 Thalassiosira delicatula
AAAAGGAATCCCCATTTTGGGTGAACTGGTTAAAAGCATTGGGGATATGGAAGGGACTTGATGTGGCTTAAGATCCCAACTTTGTCAACAAGTTTCCCTCATCAGAGAATGCGATATTGAGTGAGAATGATGTGGGTGACAAGGCAATGATCAAAGCAAAGGCAAAGAATAATCTTGCAATGAGTTATTTATTGATGACACTTACAGGCGACAAATTGTTATGTATGCTTGAAAGCATTAAGACGTTGGAGTTCCCTGACAGAAATACAGCAGCACAACAACTGAACAAATTGATGGCATTGTAATTAAGTAAAGGGGAAATTCCAAGAAGTTTGTGGGCGCATGTCGAGGATTTTGAACAAGTATCAGGCGACCGTCAATGAGACACAGAAGGTGGCAACTGTCATGAAGTGTGTAGGGAATACGTACGTGGACGTCAACATGTAGGAATCAGTAGCGGTGAAGAGCACAAAGAACTACACATCAACTGCAAATGAATTAGACAAAGCAAAGTTGTCGACGTTTTGAATTTTGAATGTGGGAAACGATAACAATAACACTGATGATTATGAATTGAAATGGTGTTGACCGCTCATGGTGTATTCGCAAGTGCATGTTATGGATGAGGGGAAATGGACACAAGAAAGTCGGTTGCACGAAAAGACATCTGTGGAAGAAAAGTGGATTCAAAAGAAACTGTAATCACTGTGGCCAGCACGGTCATATTGAACGTTCTTGTTGGGAGAAAGAAGAAAATGCAAGCCTGAGGCCACGTGGTTGGGTCTCACGCATGAACAAGAGCACGGGAGATGCATATGGTGCCAACTTGGAAATATTGGTTGCAAGTGTTGAGCACAACATGACTACCATTCAATGAAGATAATGTGACTACAATTACAGGAGGCAATGGCGTAAATGGACTGTCATTATGAGCGGCAATGAAGGCAGCATGACTGCAATTATGAGCGGCAATGAAGTAAACGTGATTGCCATTATGGGTGGCGATGAAGACAACGTGCCCACTATTATGGAAAGCAATGAAAACAATGCGACTGTCATTGTGTGCGGCAATGAAGATAATATGACTTCCATTATGGGGGATTCAATGTAAATTATGCCGTCTACTTTGCTAAAGAGAGGTTCAGATTTACTCTGAATCTGATCAGTATATGCCTATTCACTATGAGGCTTTGTGGTTGTAGCAAACTGAATATATCAATGGCTATTCTAGAGTCTCCCAAATCCCTTTCAAGTGTATGGCCAAGTACTTTGAGGTCTTGTGTCCATTTGTTTTATTGGATTCTGTATTCATGGTGTCATCAACCATACAGAAGAGGGGTTATGATATGTTAGGAATCATATCAAGCTATGCCTAATCACAATGAGGAGTTGTTTCTGAATCACACTGAACATAACAATGGCTGCTTTCAGAAGCCTCCCAAATCCTTTTCACATGTATGAATGAGAGGTTTGAGGCCCAATGTGCATTTTATTCATTGGATACCATGCAGATGGCATTGTCATCAACCCTACTGAAGAGGGGGTCAGGGTCAGATATAACCAAAAACAGACCAATCCATGTCAATTCACCATGGGATTTTGTTGCTTTAACTACTGAAGAGGGGGTCAGGGTCATATATAATCAAAATAGACCAATCCGTGCATATTCACAATAAGGTTTTGTTGCTATAACACCTTGCTTGTTTACAAGGCTCTAAAATACTATTCATATGTATTAATGACTACTTTGAGGCATGCGGTACACCCTTTATTAGGTCAAATGCAAGCCATGTTGGCAACTGTGGTGAGGAGGGGGGCAGGTTGGCTTCAAACCAAACCAATAATTATTTCCTCTGTAGAACAGGAGGCAGATGAGGCAGAGGTGGAAGCAGAGGGGGGTGGAGGAGGAGAATCACAGAGGAGGATCACAGACAACAACAATTACGGAGGAAGATCAGCAAAACCTGGGAGGAGCAGGAGGAACAAGAGGAGGAGCGTGGAGGAGCAGAATGGAGTGGCAGTAGGACAAAGGAGAGATGTGACAGAGGATCATGGTGGAGTTCAGAGGAGGTCAAACATAGAGGAGGAGGAGCATAGAGGAAGAGGAGGATCATGGACCACGTGGATGGCAAAGGATGATGGAGGAGAAGCGGGAGGAGCGCTGGAGGAGGACTGGAGGAGGACTGGGAGGAGGATCACAAGCACACAGGGACATGGACAAGCACGAGCACGGAGGAGGAGGAGGATGACAGACAACAAGGACAGAGGAAGAGGATCACAGGCAAAGAGGAGAACAGAAGAGGAGGCAACGATGAGGAAGAGGAAGGTGACAGAGGAGTAGTATGGGCATGGAGGAGTAGGATCAGAACAACAGAGAAGGAACATAGACAATGCCGATTTTGAGGATTAGGACAACATCAAGAATAAGAGGGAGCAGCACTGATAATGAGGAGGATATAAGAGGATGTGTATGTACAGGGAGGAGGACAGAGGAGTAGCACAGACAAGGAGGAGTAGGGTCAGGAAGACAGAGGAGGAGTACATGCATAAAGAGTACAAGGACCACAGAGCAGGAGGCAGAGAAACACGGGAGAGGAGGACAAGGAGGAGGAGGAAGGGGTCAGACACAGAAGAGCAGTAGCACTGATAATGAGGGGAACATAGGAGGCAGAGGGTGTGCGCAGAGGAGGCTGTTGAGCATGGAGGATGAGGAGGATGAGGATGAAGACAAGGATGAGAAAAAGGAGGAGTAGGACTGGTGCTGGGGAGGACAAAAGAAGAGGAGGAGCATGGACAAGGACAATCACCGAGGGGAGAATGGACATGGAGTAGGACCAGGGCCAGGATCAGGATCAGGATCAGGATCAGGACTATGACCAGGGACGTGGAGGAGCAGGAGTAGGAACAGGAACACAGAGGAGGGATTAGGAGAAGTAGGAGGATCACGGAGGAGCTGTGGGCAGAGAAGTATAGAGGAGGAGGAGGAGGAGGAGATCAATGAGGATCAGCACTGTTAATGAGGAGGACACAAGAGGGGGGGCACAGGTAAAGAGGAGGATAGAGGAGAAGGATGGGCATGGACACGGAGGAGAAAGAGGACAGAGGATAGGATACTAGCACGGTGGAGAATGTGTAGGATCAGAAGGACGGAGGGAGAACATAGATGAAGAGGATTAGGAGGACCACAGATGACAAGGAGCAGGCGGAGGAGCATGGACGCGGAGAACAGAAACAAAGAAGAGAACAAGGAGAAATAGCACTGATAATGAGGAGGATTGTGGACACGGAGGAGAACAGAGGGGAGGATTGGCATGGGCGAGTAGGGGGGAGAGGAAGAAGACAGAAGAGTAGCACATGTGTGAAGAAGTAGCGTCAGAAGGACAGAGGAGGAGCATATAGGGGGGATTAGCAGGAGCAGAATAGGAGTGAATGAGGACAAGGAAGAGATTGATCAGCAATGGTAATACTGGTAATGAGGAGGATAAAAGACAAGGAGCATAGAGGAGGAGGGTGGGCACAGACAAGGAGGAGGAAGAGCACAGAGTAGCAGCATGGACACAGAAAAATAGGATCAAGAGGACGGAAAGAAGCATAGACAAGGAGGATTAAGAGGAGCACGTACAACATGGAGGAGGTGGCACAGTACAGAGGCCAATGACAGGGATGACAACGAGGAATATCATTGATAATAAGGAGGGCAGAAGATGAGGAGCACAGACAACAAGGAGGACAAAATAGGAGGATGAGCACGGACGATGAGGAGGAAGAGGAAGACAGAGGAGAAACAGGAGGAGCAGGAGTAGGTACCATATATATGCTCCTAGCACAAGTATGGTACCCGCTGGATAATGTTCATTGTATTGTCTTTCCACAGTGTCTTGAGATTGGGATGGAAACAAACTTTCCCTGTATGATCACTAGTGATGTGGAGTTTCATCAAATTTGAGGTTTTCCAATGTTCTGCTCCGGAACAGGCGGATTTCTAGGAGATCACATCTAGGTAAACAAATACAGCATCGACTTTTTCCTACAACTCCTAACAAGGTCCCATAACCCCCCAAGTAGAAGATCACACAAGGAAAAGATGAAACCTCTTTGTTTCTGCATATTTGTACCTAGGCTTAAACAGGCACCTTTCATGAACAACTAACGGCAGCAACCGTCAGTGGGCACGAGTCAATGGAATGGCCGGAACGGCCCATCCGTCATAGTAGGGCGTTAGTATACCACCTAATTAAGAATACTGTAGTTTCTTATGATTGCTTATTTAGATTAGTGGGTCTATTTGTTGCCGCCGCTCGACGATGACGATGGCGCTGATGGAGTATCCTCAGCCACACCCGGCGGGTACTGCGACGATCGTGTGTCACAAGTATGGTCACCTCGTTTCCCCCCTCGTAGTGTTAGATGATGTTGGATGACACAAAGCTAGAACAAGAACTCCTCAACTCCGGTTTGGCAGCCGTGGCTGATGTACACACTAAACCTTCGGGGGATACTTAGAGGGTGGCGTCGTTTTTCTACTTACGGGAAACTCCCCGCAGCAGCGGTCTGTACGCCGTACGAGACTGTGTTGTACAGAGGGGTAGGAGTAGGTACCTACGAACTTAGGAGTGCCTACCTACGTAAAAGTAGGTACGTAAGTACCATACGATAAATACGTAGAAGTAGCTATCGATAATACATACCTACAGACAAGGTTCGTATGTAAGTATGCGTACAGACATCAAATAAAATCTTTGATGTCACAGCAACTCGACCATTAAATACATTTCCTGGCTCCGATATTAGATATCTGCTACCATACGATCGGTTTATTCGATCATCATCGCACTTAACATGATGTTCTTGCTCGTCGTTGCAATGCTCGTGGTCGGGGTACCGTCTGCTAAAGCGTTCAACATCCAAATGCCACATAATGATTCCAATCCCAGCAGCAGAGTGCCATCTCCCTTTCAATTTCAAGCAAGCGCATTATTCAATTCACCGCCCAAAGGAAATGAAGGTCAATCGACAAGCACTAGACCTAGAAAACGAAGAGACCCTAAAAAAATCCAGCCCAACGCCCGATTCGTTGCCATATCATCACTTGTCAGCGCTGCTGAGGGAGCGGGTGCACAGGTCAGTGCAGGCTCATTTGCGACACGATCATTGGAACAAGATGCACACTATCAATCTCTGGACGCAAGGGATCGATCATTTGCACGATTGCTGGTGGCGACTGTCGAGAGAAGATCAGGGCAGATTGATAAAGTTTTGAAGAGCTGCATTGCCAAGTATCCGCCCAAAAAAGGAAAACATGCCCATGTCATTCAAGCCACGTTGCGCACTGGTGTGGCTCAGCTTCTATTCCTGCAGACACCTCCTTTTGCTGCCATTAAGGAGACTGTCCAGGTACTGCGCATGTACCCGAACAATCCACCGGTTCCGGAGCCCATGATAAAGTTTGTCAACGGAGTCCTTCGTAACTTGTCTCGGCCACCAGCGAACAACGAATCAGAAGATGAAAGTGAAATGCTTGGACAGAAAATACTCAAAGAGAAAACTTCACCGATGGATAATATTGCACCATGGCTATTGAAACGGTGGCGAAAAGATTGGGGATATGAGAAAACAAAGTTGATGTGCGAAGAGATGATGCCTCATGACGAGAGTTTGGTGACGCCACGTATTGACTTGAGTACAAAACACTCATTGGGTCTGGTCAGAGGTATCAATGAGGATAAAGATGAATTACAATCACTGATGTCAACTCTTGGAGAAGATTCGATTATATTACCGCAAGGTTCAATTCGAGCCGGGCCGTCTTTGAAGGGAGATGTAAAGTATTGGCCAGAATATGAAGAGGGTTCTTGGTGGGTGCAAGATGCATCATCTACGCTGCCAGCATTGGTGCTAGCATCTGCTTTGATCGATAAATATCCTCAGGATGAACTATCCGAAGTCCATGTTGTGGACATGTGCTCTGCACCTGGCGGGAAGACCTCGCAATTGTTGTGCGCAGGATTTGGAGGTGTGACTGCCATCGAAGCTAGTCCTCGTCGAAGCAGGCGGCTAATAGAGAATTTGGGTAGACTGGGTTTGATAGAAAAGTGCCAGGTTGTCGTTGAGGAGGGGCAGAACTGGGTGCCACCCAGCGAAGACCAGTGCGTGCATGGAATCCTTGTTGATGTGCCTTGCAGTGCCACCGGTACCGGAGCTAGGCGACCCGATGTACTGAGAAGAGGCTCCAACTTGAAGGAGCTGTTAAAGACACAAGAAACGCTAGCAATGCACTGTGCAGACAGCATTTTAGACGTTGGTGGAATAATGGTGTATGCTACATGTTCAATACTCAAGGAAGAAAGTGAAGCTCAAGTGCAAAAACTCATCGAAAGAGGAAATGTGGAAACAATTCCAATAAGAGGACATGAAGTTCCTGGGTTTGAAGATGCCATTGATGATAATGGATGGTTAAGAGTACTTCCTGGAGTTTTGGAAGGAGAGCTGCGTTCTACTGATGGCTTCTTTGTGGCAAGATTGGTTAGGAAGTAGAAGTAAGATAACTACATACTTATAGCATCTGCTTAACGAGATCATCGAAGTTGATCGACAGGTTCTGGCACGAGCCCCCCTGGCAAACGATTGACCTTTGGCCTAGCTGAGTTGTGTGGTATTTTAGAGGACCCCACATCCTCCATGATTTGGGCGAACTGCAGCGCAATGGGTTATTGAATGGGTCACGCGATAATCTATGCTTCAGGGACAGGGATCTCATCATGACTATTGGACATTTAGTTTCACCTCAACCCAATGGGCATGAAAGCGAGTCACAGTACCGACGATCAACGTTTCTTTGGCATGAACGGGTCGCTGATTGGGGCCATCTTTTGCCGTTTACGTCGTTTTGTTTCGGCTTGGTTAGTAATGTTGCCGAGAGACCGAGTACTAACGTCAGGACCTGTAGCAGCGATAGATCTCTTTCTAGCGGCTGCAATTCTTTTCCTGGCGTCTGCAGTGATCAAGTGTTTTCTTGGATCTGCCGTGGCCAAGCGTTCCCTGCCACCTCCACCCTTTGCCGCCATTTTGTTCTCTTTGGCCAACGCGATAAAACTTTTCCGGCTGAGACTAAGGTCAGGGGCCGATTGTGCTCTTTCGTTCATCCTTTCTTGTGCAATGACCGATTGTACCTTGGCTGCTTTGACATGTTTCTTGGCAAGCCACAATTCTTGCCGCTCAACGACGGTCAAGTGGAGTTTCCCCTCGAGCCTTCCAACTACTGATTCAGAACTTTCTAATTGGCGTCTAGATCTTTTTTTCGATTCGTCACTATCAGTGGGCAGCGGCAGAGCCGTCGAAGTAGTATCCATGATGAAAGATTCAGGTGCGTCACCAGGTCCATTGGCTGCGTGCGCTCTGTACATATGTTGCAGCTTCTGGGAGACAGAGTATGGACGATTACAGTATTCTACTTCCAACATTCCGTGATACCTGTACAGAGATGGAGACGAGGATGAGTTGGAGGACAAGGCGCTTCTACGTATTGCAGCCACCAAGCAAAACTCGCCATGCTTGTAAGCGCGCAGCAGGGCATCTATCTCCCCTTTCAATCGTTTGGGCAATAGTTTCTAAAGATCCATTCTCGCGCAATTCGTCGAGATTTGAAGTCACATTGTCCAACTGATCCTGTGGTTATATACCGTAAAGCCAGGAGAGAACAATTTAATGCTGGCCAACAAGTTTGTGAACTGGATGGAACCATTTATCACTTACCGAAATCATATTTTTCATCTTTTCCCAGTCATCATCGGATATCTCATTTTTCCTTCTCCTTGGATTTTCTATTGCGCTTGCCATGATCCCAATTTTGAGCTGTTGCGTGACTCCTGGTGAGTAATCTCGACGACTTGTGGCGTTTCTCAGACGTTGCGAGCGCTTCTCGGTGTTTGTGAATGAGCTCAGGGATAATTCGTCACGTCCATTGAGTTCAGCGCTGGCTGTTGGCTTTTTAATTAAACTCAATAAATATTTATTTGAACACATTCAATCGAGTGTTTTTGGTGTTTGTGAGCAAATGGTACGATATTGATGACGAGGATTTGCGATGCGTTGTCATCGTCGCCAACGAATGAAGTCCATGGGCTATGTAGCAGCCTTCCATAAGGATGATATGTTCCTCATGGCCTCCCGACGAGAAAATGCAGCAGAAGAGGAAACGATCTGTTGAGGTCGCTTCGACCAAGCGAAATTCCCTTGCTTCGACTGTAGGCGACAATGTTACAATTACCAAGTCTCGGGTCTTGAATCGAATGTCAAAAAATGACTCAGTGATGCACAAGGTGTGTTGCATTTGATCTGTGCACGGGGGCGTTTTGTTACAGCATCTCCTGAATTAGCGATCGCTCTTGTGATTTTAGCACGTAAAATGGCTGAAAGAATTGCAAGAGGAGCGACGACGGCTCGATGAGAAGAAAGAAGCTGATCTAAAGAGACAGGTGGAACGCAAGCGATTATTCATGGAGCGCGAAGCCAAGAAACGAGCGGCAAACAAAGTCAACGACGATCCTGAGCCAAAAAAATGCTCTTCCTTGACACAGAAACCACATCTTGACAAGGATGCCGATGATATGTCAATGGCTTCGTCAACGACTACCGAAAGCAAAAGAAAGAAACCTGTATGGTGCCAGTCGGAAGAGATGGCCGAGATTGACGAAGAAGCAAATCTTCTGGATTTTGTGAATGGTCTTGACTTCGATCAATACAACGAAGACATGGAGCTACAATCACTGATGGGCCAGGTAAAGGAGAGAATAAAGATGCTTGAACGCGAGAACAAGAAAGATGAAACTAAGCTCCAGACGTGTATGGATGTAAGTGAAAGATGTTAGATTTTTTGTTCTCCAATTTATATGGTCAAATATCAACGCCCAATGGTGTTAATCTCATCCAGAGCGAGAACGCCGCAAAACGAGCGGAAGCATTGGAAAGGGGGCCAGTTGTTGATTTTGTGCCCACGGATGTCAAAAATGACGAAGACGACGCCGACGATTCCAAGTCAATTGCAAATAGTGTGATGAGTGAGTCCACCATCGGATCCATCCACAGTAAGAGATCACTATCTGTTCTCGTCTCAAAGGCGAGAGAACGCAGGTCTAAAATGGCACCCGTCGATGAAGAAGAAGGAGAAAAGGCCATGCCACCCCCCATAATCAGCACGGTCACGGATGATAACGGTGCTCGAATGGCAGAAAAGAAGAGTATAAACAAACTCGCTTTCCAAAATAGGAACCCCGCGTTGTGATGACTACTTTACTTGATGAATTTGTTCATGAATCGCTTGTGGAAGTCGTTCCGCACCGTGTCGTTAATAAACCGCTTTTTGCTCTGATCGGGTTCCGAACGAGCCTGGTTCCGGAACACGACGTCGTCGTTCCATCGACGCTTTAGTCTGCCCGACGAGGCCGCTCCCCCCGAATTCAAAAGGGGATTTCCGGTTAGAGCCGCCTCCTCCATTTGCGCCTGTTCTTCCGCTGCTGCCTCGGCGTCTTCTTTCGCCTTGGAAGCCGCTCTCTCCGCCCTGATTTTAGCCAATTCGGCCTGCAGAGCGGCCTCTTCGTCTTCGTCGTCGCTGTCCAAATCGGAGTCATCGTCCGACGCGTCTAAATCGCTCTCGTCGCTTTCTAAATTATTAGCCTGATTATCGTCCAAATCGCTCCACCTCCCCCCGTTGTCGTCGTCGCCATCCTCATCCTCGTCATCGTACTTCGCCCGTATCTTGTCCTCGTCCACCTCCGCGGTCTGCTTCAACAACTTCAGCCTCCCCTCCTTCTCGGCCCTCTCCCCGTCCTCGAGCAGCAATTTGTCCCTCCCCGTCTTCACCGCCCTCCGCGCCGTCAGCACGGCGTTCTTCTCGGCCTCTTCCATCTTAAGCAGGGATTCCTGCAGCGCCGCGCGGCGGTCCCCCACGACCTGCGATCCCTTGCGGAATTTGAGCTTTGTGTGGGCCGCGAGGTCGCGGGCGGAGGATTGGGTGGAGGCGGCTCCGCCGGCGGACCAGCCGCCCTCTTGGGCGCGGCCTACGGCGGCCTTCCAGGTGGGGCGATGGGCGGTCGTCATTCTATTTTAATCCTTTTTAATTAACTTTCGTGCTGTTGCAGTTGAGACTGGCTGACTATATCAGTATCAGTTGTGGAGTAAAATTAGTGCAGAATGTAATGAGAGAGAGCATCAAAAAGAGTGTCCGCGGCGGCTTCTGCCAACATGGTGCGGAAAGCCAAACGCGGGTGAACGGGCACAGCGACAATCTGCCAAATAGTAATACATAACAACTTTGGCGGGCGCCCTCTATTATTGACCCGCCCGTCGGGCAACCCCGCCCAGGAACAGGAACAACAATCACTCTTAAAAAAATGGCAATGGCAACGGCAATCTAGAGATGGCGATGGCGAAGACCCCGGTTGCCTTAAGCTTTTACCAGCTAGAGAGATAAAGAGTGCTGTCCTTGCTCCTCCTCATCACCATCCCTTCCTCATCTTCCTGCTCTACGCCACCACCCAATCACAGCAGCATATTATACTTATCACAACTCACAACGAGCACACTCGCGCATTGGGCTGCCTCTGGTTAATCACAATTGGTCAAGGCTTGTTCAGACCATTCTGCTGAGTCCGTCTGGACCGACGTGTAGCCCCATTTTCCCAACGGCAACTTTGCCAGCCAAATCCGCAACTTCGGCCAGCATAACCCACAGCCCACATAGGCTATTCGCAGAGGCATAGGTACAGGGATGGATGCATTCACTGATGATGCCGTCCTCTCAATATCATCTTTTCTACATCCCCACGATATTTTCAATCTGGCTCTAACATGCAAGCGCTTTGGAGGGACGCCCATAGTCGATGGTGACGGGGCACGATCATGGTCGCTGATGGAAGAGTCGGCAAGACAAAGAGTCGCTGCCGCCAACGCCGAATGCGAGTGGACGTATTCCGACATATTGATGCGCCGCGGAAGAGAATCGTGGATGGCTCTCGATCACCGATTGCATCGGTCGAACGCGTCGGGACCGGTCTTCCACCGTCTGGTCGGCAAGGGCATCTCGTACGTGAAAAACGACCCCTCCCGCGTCCAGGTGCACGACGAAGCGCTCTCGTCGGGATTGTATCCGCTCGGAAGCTCCTGCGCGATATGCCAAACGACCATGACCTCGGGCCGGCACTACGCCGAATTCGCGATCGCCCGGGAAGGCTACATCGAGGTGGGCATCGTGCGACCGATCCACGATTGGGACGCGCGGGGGTTGAAAACCATGCATCCCGCGTGCAGCAACGATTACAAAGAATTCTGCGCGCGAAAGCAAAGGAGTAATGGCCCCCGATATAAANCCCGATATAAAGGCGACGTGCACTGTTATCTTTATCGAAGTCCGACGGACAATCTCGGGAGATCCGGTTTCTTGCGCGGCGGCGACGTCGTGGGCTTGCTGCTTGATCTGGACCAGGGCACGTTGGTGACTTACAAGAATCGCAGGTCTTTGGGAGTCAAGGCAGAAGGCCTCGCCGGTAATTATTGCTGGGTGACATCTATTACAAATGCCGTTTACAAGGGTGCCGTGCAAATCGAAATTGTGCCTTTTCCTTCAGATTAAAAACCTTGAATCTAAACGGCCAATGGTCAACCATGTTGTAGAGTATGGAGAGCGTGCCGTGAATGGCATTAACCAAAAAGTTGTTAATATCAATAGGTCAAAGTCATTGCAGTTTACAGTAAGATTCAGGAGAATGTGTTTCTTAGCGTTACAGTCAATTGAACGTTTCATATTTGAAGGCTGCAATAAGTATGAATATCTCTACCTAGATCTACAAAATGGAACTGCGTGAAAAATAGTACCATATCCCATCTTCGTTACACCC
This sequence comes from Thalassiosira delicatula, assembly GCA_036939835.1. Taxonomy (NCBI): domain Eukaryota; phylum Bacillariophyta; class Thalassiosirophyceae; order Thalassiosirales; family Thalassiosiraceae; genus Thalassiosira; species Thalassiosira delicatula. Next base: position 11,892 of record JALLOY010000263.1, read on the forward strand.
AATGGATTGCTAAAGAGAGAAAACCCCAGTCTCTTAGTAGAATCTTATCATCATATTATGACTATGGTATGTTTAGATTAGACTATTGTGCAAAATTAGTAATCGCACTAAGCTACTAGCGAACTAAGATATCCATCAGAAGAAAATACCAACTCTGTTTTTAGCTTGCGTGGGATTCAATTTGAGCCCGTGTCTCTACATCTAAGGATTGTCTCACTCAGGTGGGTTCATGGGGTTAGCAGTTAGGGTCTCCTAGGGAGACCAGGTAAATTTGTGTCATATAAAGACCAGGCGGCGCTTGTATGGGCGGCACCTATTCTGGAGCCAGGGATGTCGACCTGCACGAAGAAGTGCACAGTTGGCATAAAGGTGTTGGTTGGTGAGCTTGGATGTGGACAGGCATGTGCTCTGTCTGGGTGGGGACTTTGGTTTGAGTGTGGGCTCTCCCCAAAGCTAAACCTTTTACGTTTGGTCTTCGAATGTCTCGTTGAACTTATTTTTCTGCATGAGGCGTGCCCTTGGTGCCATTGCAACCAAACGGGAAGTCTTGTACAATCTACTTCTATATTTGCGGGACCTGTAGAAGTCTGAGATGCCATTGATCACCAATCCTTTATTTGCTATGATGGGCTGTAAGATTTCCTTTCTCTCAATCATGCAAACTTTGCATCGGAGCGTGCTCGATGATTTTATGCATCAAATTTGTTCGCCTTTCCCGCTTAGTTGCACCCGTCCTATTTCAGAGTGTCCCAAAATCCTCAAAATTGGATACCACTTGGGACATGTCCGGGGGACAAGTCCATGACATATCCGGAACATGTCCTCAAAATTGCAGTGTCCCACCCTTCTCAAGGACGGAC
>JALLOY010000265.1:0-12723 GCA_036939835.1 Thalassiosira delicatula
AGAACGAAACAATGTACGGCAGCACCACCACCACCACCGACAACAACTTGTTCATGTGGCGCTGCCATGTCAGAGCTAGACAGCACATCGTAGATTGCTTCGCTCGTCAACCATGCTTTGGATACGACACCTCTACCTTCTTGCTGCTGCTCCTAACGTAGCGGAGGCCTTTTCGGGTATCAAAACCAGCAGGGTCTACCTTCGTCCTGCAATCACAACGACACCAGTACACCCATCGAGGACGAATGCGCCGGGGGTGGTTCGCGACGATGGCTGTCGCACCAAAAAATGCTTCAACGGCGCTGCAAATGGTAGATTTTCAATGCAAATAAGGAGTGCTACCGCAAGCGACGATGACACAAGCAACAGCGATGGGTCCAAATCGATATTAGAGCAGTCGGCGTTCAAACTGCAGTTCCCGTGGGACAATAATAATGCCGACGCCGACGCCAAATCGCAATCATCCCAAGGATGGCAATGGTGGCCCAATAATTCGGAAGAAACGAAAAACCGAGCGTCCTCGTCGCCGGCATCGAAACCGGCATCTCCCGCCAAACGAGCGGCGCTGAAGCGGCCCCGTCAAAGACACCGCAAGGGGGAGCCACGGGTGGCGCCTCGCTATCCCAGCGCGTTTCAACCGTCGCGCTCGGCCAACAAAGCGAGAGCGAGCAACGTCAACAGGAAGGAGAACGTCGAAAAATACGTCGAGTCTGCCACGAATGCAGCCAGAACGATGGAAAGGGCGAGCGAGGCGCCGAGACGGAAGCCGAAAGTGGGCATCCTGCTGATAGATCACGGATCCAAACGCCGGGCCAGCAATGAGCATCTGGATTCCATCGCCGCGTCGTATCAATCCGTCCGGGACGGAATGAGTGCCGCTGACGATGGTGGCGACGGCGCCGACGAGGGAGCGATCGAGGTGGTCGTCCGGGCGGCCCACATGGAAATCGCGCTGCCCTCTATCGTCCAGGCGTTGCGACGACTCGTCGACGAGGACGGGGTGACCCGCGCAGTATGCGTCCCTTACTTCTTGAGTCCGGGGAAGCATGCCACCGTCGACGTGCCTCAGTTAATCGACGAGGCGAGAGAAATCTTGAACGAGGAGAGATTGTTGGCCTACGAGGGCGGAGAGGTGGAGATAAGTTCGACGAAAGCTTTGGGGAGCAACGTCGAAGGCATGCTGAAGGTCGTGGATGGTTTGGTGAGAGGTGCTTTGGAAGAGCGGGGTTGTGATGATCTTTTTGAACTCGCCGGTAGTGAAGATAATGCCAACGGGAACGACATCGCCCCTAAAAGCTTCGAAAATAACGGTGAAATCCACGAGACAGATGAAGAACGACAAGACTTGAGCGACCGAATAATCCTTCTCCAAAGGAATATCAACAAGGCAGAGAAAGAACTGAATAAATATACCAATCGAGCGACCCTCCTCGAAAATATGCTCGAAACCAAAGCGAAGGATGCAAAGACTATGGCAAATCGAGTTGCAGAAGCAGAAAAAGAACGCCAAGACTTCAGAGATCGAGTGACCCTCCTCGAAAGCAACATTCACGAGGCAGAAAAAGAACTTAACAAATATACCAATCGAGCGACTCTCCTCGAAAACGCGCTCGGAACCAAGGCGAAGGAAGCAAAGACCATGGCAAATCGTGTTGCGTTGATGGAGGATGCCATGACCAGGGTGAAAGACAAATCACAGAAGGAACGGGAGCAGGACAAGAGGCAAAGGGACAAGGAGGAGCACGCGCTTGCCGCTCAAGTCGCCAATCTTACGGAGAAAATTGAAGGGATCCAGCGGGAGAAGGAGGTCTTGGAGGAAGAAGCTGCGTCACTGGCACGCCAAAGAATAGAAATGGAAACTGATTACAATTCAACGATTGCCAACCTTGAGGCGATGCTCGCTTCCTCGGAGCAAGGGATGCAGCAGCGAAGAGGCCAAACTGAAAATCGCGAGGAGGAACTGCAGGGGAAGATACAGTCGCAGCAACTGCAAATCCAAGAGCTGCAGGCACAGCTGGCCGAATTGTTGGAGGCACACACAGAGCTTGAACAGCTCCAGACCGAGACCGAAGTCGCAGCGCGCAAATCCGAAGACCGATTGAGGGACACTCAAGTGAGGTACGAATCGTTGCTCGAGGCAGAGCAGGAAGAAAAGGATGAGTACAAGGCAAAATGGATGGATGTTCAACGACAGATGGAGGAGGATGGCAAACAGTTGCGTCAGAAGTTAAACGAGTCGGCGAGCGAGTACGAATCGTTGTTGGAGGAAGAGAGAGGTAGGACAGAGGAGTGGATGGAGAAATGGAAGACTTTATATGGTGCGCAGACAGATGTTGGCAATGCTACCTCCTCCCAAAGTATCGCCGTTGCCAATATGGAGGAGGAATTTGCTGAATTACGAAAGGAATCGGAAGAGGTCGCAATGGCGATGGCAAACGCAACAGCCAAAGTCCAAGACTTGGAACAACAGCTCAGACAACAAAAACAGCAGCATGAAGAATCATCAAATAGCTCCCTAAAGAAGGTGGAAGAGGAGCAAGAGCAACAAAAACAGCTTCAGGAATACTTGCGCGCGCAACTCTCTACCTACTACGAAACAATACAGACCCAAACGGTTCAAATCAGCGAGTTGGAACAGCAAATCAAAGACACAAAGCAAGCCCATGAAGAATCCATGCTTATCGCAACAAATTCTGTGGAGGCATCGCAGCGACGGGAAGCGACTCTGCTGACGAATGTGGAAGAGCTGGAACGCGAGCTGTCAGCCGTTACTAAAGAGAAAGACGAGAGTGAGAAGAAATTGGATGACTTGCAAGCTCGACTGGATAAAATGAAGAAAGATGCTGCAACCTCGGCCGCGAGCACTCCCAGCCCGCGAGAGGACGTTTTGTCGCCTTCGAATAAACATGACGATTCTTCTGCATCATCGCCATCACGAGAATCGCTTACACAACACAATGAAAAACTGATGAGGGAACTTGCGGGTCTGCGTTCCAAAATGAGAACAGTGTCTCAAGAGAAGGAACGGGTCTCGTCAGAGAAAATCCGGTTGGAGGAGGAGATCAGCCGTTTGTTTTTCGTGCCGAGGCGAGTGCGTGATCTGATTCCGGCGGCACAACCTCCCTCGCCTGCGAGCGGGGAGGCTATTCAGAAGAAGGGGAAAGGGCGAAAACAACGACGTCGGCGCAGATGGGTCCGAGGGGTGTTGCGTCCTTGGACTCTTTTGAGAAAACAAACCGATGATGATGCAGATCAATAAACTCACAAGAGAGCATTGAGTGGTGAAATTGTACATTCAAGTAGATTGAAATTTCAACCTCTACACGGATTACATGGACTCGGGCATAAGGCTTGCAAAATACCGCAACTACTCAGCATAGCATTGGGGACAGTAGGGCAAAGTCATTCACCCCAAACAGAAGACATTGAGATTTTGTCCGAGGCACATATCGCAATTCTTAACTAGACACTGTATCCATTTCTTCCTGATGCAAATATACTGATTCCTACATGGTTTCTCTGCAATACCACCATCTAAAGGACTGCTATATCATCATTCTAGCCATCCCATCATCTAAGTCATCGTAATCCTCCACTTGAAGGCTCTCACTTGATCCAAATACAGTAGCACTCCTCCTGCCGTACCTAGTGAGCCATTGTTCAAACGAGATAGTTTTCAATTCAGCCGCCCTCTTACGTTCATCATGACGTTGATGACGTTCTTCTGCAGCCCAAAAGTCGTCAGTGGTCAATTGCACCACCTCGCTACTTATTTCCTTCCCGAGCTTTTGCTGACAAGCCTTAATGGCACCGATAGCTATGTTTTGCATCTTTTCACTGAACACGAACACACAGCTGCGATATTGACCAGTCTTCCTTGCCCTCTTGCCATGGGAACGCACCGACGTGGGGTCATGCATGGCAAGCCAGCAATCAATCAATTTTGTTGAATCACATACAGACGGATCGAAACTCAATTTGACCACCTCTGCGTGACCTGTCTTTCCACTGCAAATATCCTTGTAAGCTGGATTTGTAAGTGTTCCTCCTGCATAGCCCGTTACAGTGTCAATGACACCAGGTATTCGGCGCAGTGCAAATTCTACATGCCAGAAGCACCCTGCGCCGAAAATTATCTCTTCCTTTTCAACTCTTGACAATATCACCTTCCTCAACATTTTATGAGATGGAGAAACTTCTGCATTTGAATCGCGATTCACGTCCACATCTCCAAGAAAACAACGCCACGATGTTGGACAAATGGTCTCCGTGAGTTCCTTGCCGCAGTCCCCAGAAACTTTCTCTAAAGGCACAAAGTTAAGCGCACTGGCATTGATGCAATATCCATCAGATCCAAAGTAATGCCCGATATGGCATCCTGTTCTAGCATCTAAAACCTCAGTCCTTTGGTCAAGATCTAGCTTTTGGGGGTGGACCAATTGGACGTGCTCCTCTGCGATCGGTCGCTTGAAGGAGAACCATCCCGAAGAGCTTGACAAAATTGGAGGAGGCAAATCTGACGTAGAAAAAAGTGGCAGAGATCCAATGGCACATACAAATATTCCTTCTGGGACGGATGCCCTCGATTGCACTTTCCCTGCGGAGAAGTCATATCCATTATTTGTCAGTTTTATATTGGGTTGATCGGTTCCACCTTCAAGCAGAACTTTCTTTGCTTGGGAAGTCACCAGTGCACTCCTAGAAGTTTCTACAATATTTTCATACGGTTCACGTTGTAAATTGTAACCCAACGAAGACAGTTTCATTGAAGACCCATCACTGATTGTGTGTACACCCCATTTAGGCTTGTACTGCCCTTCCTTATTTGCAGCATCCAAATCAAATGCCGACATTGGTTCTGACTCGTCAGGATCCAAAAAGGACCAACCATTGGCCACTAAGATATTTTCCATTCCAGTTTGCACTGGTATATATTTTGGGACTTCTATGCTTCCATTGACTCCTTCGATCAATTTAAGCATACCAGACGCCTTGATGTATCTATATCGGAATGTACTTTGCGACGGCGTTGGTGGTTGCTCGCGTTGCCTGTTTTCTATTTCATTTTCTGCTATCACATGATACCCAGCATTGATTAGAATTTGTTCAAGTTCCTCGCGTTGGTCATCTGGGATGTATCCTTCCAAACACGCCACAGGTTCTTGCTGCTGGCTATTGGTTTCTCCCAACCGTAGAAGTGTTGATGTTCTCTTCCCTTGAACTGGATTGATGAGTGTTTTTGTGTCTATACACCCAGAAGATAATCTAGAATTGCAAAGAGTGCTGTAAATTAGTCCCTCGACATGCAACGGCATGACGATAGACAATACTGAGTGGCGTCTGCCATTGGTCATGCAGTTCACGTTGGCGGCCGCCGCCACCACCGCCGCCGCGCCCTCTATCTCCTGCCGGCTGTTATGGATGATTGACAGAGGCAGGCTCTCCAGAAACGCCGTGGGGAAGAGGGTATTAACACAGCCAGGACGCAAGAGGGAGATGATGGCGGCCACTGTCGCGTGATCAGATAAAAATTGGGAGATGGGATAATTGGTGACGAGCTGCACCGCCGATAGGAGGTCCGTCAGAGGAGTGATGGATGTCATGGTGTTTGCGTGTAGTGTTGGCCTAACTTTATGTGGAAATGAAGGTGTCAGAATCCACAAAAGGGGTTTTAATTGTGGCAGGGAGCTGGATTATTATTCGAGGGGGTTTCTTCAAAAATATAACAGTAAATATGAATTTTTCCTAAAAAGAGAAGGCGAAATTAGTACGTATCTACGCTAATAATTATTGACAGAAACGAGAAATACAAGACAACATATATTGGGAAAATGAAAATATTTAGGAAAATACATTTTTGTGTCAGGTGTTTTGCTTCGCAAAGCTACCGCCAAACGCCTTGTGCTGAGCCGTGTGGTTTCCGCAGCGCAAAATAGCTGAGTTCAGGTGAGATAACATGTAGTACCAAGCTGTAAGAGCCAAATACTTCAGATTGCATCCAAAGAAACAACAGTCAAGGGAAAGGATTAACGGGGACGGAAAAGGGGAACTAACTTCAGACAAGGGGCAAATTATTGATCCAACTACCAAACAAACCAGAAAGACAGAAAAAGCATGCAATCCATAATACGGCATCATGGAGGTGGCATAGGAAATCAAAGACGGGGAGAGATTGTAGCCAATTTTTTTGCTGCAAGTTCTCTTCACTGTGTATCCTCCACATGACAAAAACGAAAATATTGCATTAGAAACTATACAAAAGATTTGAAGGGACCAATCAGTATTATAAAACCATGACGAACTGCGATCAGCAACGGATACTTTCAACAAAGAAAAAGATTTGCAAAATAATTGCTTGCTCTACAAAGGGTACATTCCATGGTGGTCAATCTCCCTACCTTGCCATCAGAAAATAAGACATCAGGACGACCGTCGTTTTCCGTAGGATGATGCAACGGCGAGGACAAGGATTGCCGTGGCCGGGATGTGGAGGACGTTTATTCTTTTCTTTTGCTGCTTCCATGACACGATGCTGATTGTGCTATAAGATGGCAAATTTTGTCTGTCTGATGGATGACGTTGTTTGGTCTTTGTGCAGAGCTGCTGCAGGTGGTGAGTGGCGCCACTATCAATATATGGTATCAAACAAAACATGGAAGATCCAATACAAGATATCCAATGTAGTGTGGTGTGGGTAAACCTTGTACAGCGAGTCAAAAATGGGTGATTAGTATTAGTACATTTTAGAGGAGTGATAAGAACAGCAGAATGCAACAATCAGAATAAGAGGCATCCTGAAGGATGTGGGAGTTTTAAGAGCAATGCCCAGGAAGCTGCCTAGAGTAGAGGTTGACACCAGGGACAAGGGGAATGATCTGATATCAAAATGGAATCACACATCAATCAAAATGAGTACAAGTACGGCAACGGCAAAGATGACAACATGGTTGTCATCGGATACTGCAACTGCAGTAGATACCAGTAGTGACTGTTCCATCCACTCACGACTCACTCTTGTGGCCCATTGATCTAAGGATGCTGTAAACTTGATCCAATCCCATTTGAATCAGAAAATCTATTGACGAGGTTTGGGGATCTCAATCAATGAATTTCAAACTAGAATAATCTATGAGACTTTACTAATGACACCCATTACCAAAAGCTATTTTATATGTCTACTCCAAGGAGGTAGGAAAAGTTGACCAAATTAACTACACAATTATTTTGACTCATGGCACGACAAGATAGACGGTGAGAACAACAGCGGAATGATTGTGACTTGCAGAAACAATCAATCACGTGGAAGCGGCAACCACTCAAAGCAAGCCCCTTAAAAAGAAATTTGATGCATCTTCAAGGATGAAGCATGCAAGACGACCAGCGAGAAAGCCGAGGTTAAGGTTGAAGACTACACCGATATATTTGGACAGGATCTAAGAGAGAATCTCATCAATACTTGCACCATATTTTTATTTCATGTCTTGCCATACTCGTAAACTTCGTGGCATATTTTTCGTAGACGGATTCATCCAGTGAGCTAGTATGAGTATTGGTGCAACACAAGTTCCAATACGANACAGCATGCGGTTTAAGTACTAGTGATAAAATGAAGATGCTCCACCAACTCACAACAAGATGCATATTTGTCAAATGCAGAACATAGTGCCTCAATGCAGTTAGAATATTCACAGCTTGGAGAGCAATGACAGTTCTGGACAATTAGACAAAGTTCCTTCAAAAGACGATCTTGAATTCTTTTGGAAAGAGCATCCTCAAGGAGCAAAAAGAATACACGGAGAATGCATACTTTCCCCGAGATGACTGACAAAGAAACTATGGAACAACTTTTCAAACTAAAAATGTTAGCGTTCATGTCGGTCTCAGGCACCACAATGTCAATTCAAGAAATCAACAAGCTGAGATTTGTACAGAAAGTCTCACCCAGCGTTAGATAAGAACTCATCTTCAACAATGCACACAAGCTGACAGACTAAGGCGGTATCTTGCCATCTGGAAAAGTAGCAACATGGCAACATGCCTTGCAGAAATTGACATCAACATCTCAAAACAATAATCCCAGCGGAACGATGATCACAATAATGACAAATGTGATCAAGGCCAAGGTTGAGGAAACCCTACCAATTGAGGAGGAAGGGGAAATGATAAGGATGATCCGGACAGTCAGGGAAACCCCAACATCAAGAATCAGTGCCACAAGCACGGCAGAAAACACAATTGGGTAAATCATCCTGACAATCCCTATCACAGGAATCAAGAACACAACATAGACACAGATCAACCACCTTGCAATGACAGTAGAGATAAAATCGAGAAACAAGGAAACGGGCAAAATAATACAGAGACATTCACGGCAGCAACTTTGAACGCCACATATCCTTTGACAAAGATGAAGAGTACTGTAGATCTGAGCAAAACTACATTGATAACAATTTCATTGACTACGGCAATTTATCATGACCGATGCAAAAAGCAAATTCGTCAAATCACTCCACCCTGTATTGCTTATTGTTGCGCCAAGCACACCCAACAGCAAGCAACTGATTACCGAGGGAGCGACTAGTGTTTCACAAGAACTGCTCTCATCTTGAAACTGAGAGAATTCAATCTTACCGATTTCAACTTTAAGGAGGAGAGGAAGAGATTGAATCTCAAGACCAATTGCAAAAAGAAGACAAAGTCGTTCGTTTTCACAAAAAGTAAGCTTTAGCTTAAGATAAACATCAAAATCAGAGTTTTTAAACCGCAAATCAACTCAAAAGTAGATTTGCCAGTAATTTGGCACTTGAAATACAGATATGTATTCTCACACAATGCCAAGTTCACAATTTAGAGGGCTGGTTGGCACATATCACGTTATCATCATTAGTTGATTATTGCCGTCCCCATTGTCTCCGGGCAGCAATTTATTTTGTTGCCTTCTCATTTAAGGCAACCGACACTACACAACCATTGCGCCTCTGGAAGATCTAGAACAAACAAGGATCTAATGATTGGGATTGTCAAAATGAAATTTAATTTTGTTGTTCAGGATCTTGCTGACAAATTCAAAATATTTAATATTTCGTGCAGCGCACATAACGTAGTGGTATAAGTTGTGTCATGCGTGAGCTCCAACTGGCAGTGATACGTTAGATCCCTATGGAAGATACAGAGAAGCGCTTGTTAAGTCAAGATCGAAGCCATAGTTTTTGTGATTTTTCGGGTGAGAAAACTAAAACTATTCCTACAAGTGAGAAAACTATTAAAATGTCCCAACCTATCCCTCCCAGGATCACATCTAACAGGCCCATAAACGGCAACAGCAAATGCCACTGTTAGTTCCTGGGAACTATGCATCAGCAACCAGGCCACGGACACCGTAACAAGTCATCAGCGTTAGTGGACAAACAGCGTCAGCCAGCACGGGCTACGAACCATGAATACGCAATCGTAGCCATCACTAGCTAGTATCATTAATTGCTAATATCTTAGTTTAGTACCAATAATGATCTACGAGTGGCGTCTTATCTCTGGCTCTGGCGTAGACGGCACTGTCTTAGTTGTACAAGAAGCTCTACCAGTGTTAGCAATTCTTCCGTTGCGTACTTGGGGTGCAAGTGCAGAAGTCAACAAAAAAACTCTCCGGAAGAACGACGGAGAGAGGGAGTGCCTGTATCAAGATTGAACACACACAAGAGATCAAGATAGCGAGATTGTGCACAGCAAGTTCATTCAGACAAAGGTGGATTTGTCCGCATCTGACCACCACTGTTGTATTTTTTACAACATCAACATGGCCATCTGTGCCTACATTGCGCCAGGTCACAGCAAATGACAATTTCACTTCCAAAAGTGCGCGTTTTGGCTGAAGACAACATCCTGTGCTCCCTCCCCCCCCACAACAACGGAGAGAATTACCACCCGTTGCCCAAGAATGAGGTAGAGCCTCCATAGGCCGCTTACTTGGATTACGGGACCCCTCCATCGTGGCTGAGAGTGAGAAAACCGCATCAGTTTCAAAGGGTGAAGCTTTGGGAGAACAAAAGAGTGGACAAATGGATCGGAGAATATTATTGAAAGAGGGTGGATGGCAACAAAGGGGGTGAGAACCTTGGCCTTGGCGGTCAATACAGATCCATCATTTTGTTGATGAAAAGCCCTCATGTTACAAGACAGAACGATGCTCAAACACGGGCACCTCATCAAAGGATGTGTTAGTTCCTGGGAACTATGTGTTGGCAGACAGACCGCGGACACAACAACGAGGCATCAGCGTTAGCGGCGTCAGCCAGTGCACAAGCTACACACCACAAATACGCAATTGCAGTCATCACCAGACAGCATCATTATTTGCTAACACCTTAGTTTAGTACCAACAACCATCTACGGGTGATGTCTCACCTGCAGCATGAACGGCGCTGTCTTAGTCACATGAGCAACTTTAGCAGCCACCAAGTCACAACAATTGAATCTATCACCAACACCAGCGTTCAGCTAGTCTAAAAAGTTGTCTGAGACCGGTCTTCTATTTGCTCATCTTCCGAGCATGATGTGTCTTTAGTTTCATCAAAAATCTAAAAAGACTACCCATAATTTTTGTAGAGGGGGGCCACAAGCATTCTCATCAGAACCGAGATTGCCCCTTCTATCAGAATACTAGCCATTTGCTGGCCCAACAGTACCACTGAACTCCTCTGGTGTTTGATCCCTGACTTTTTTCAAAATCTGTTGACAAATTGTCTCTTTGCTGCTGAGCCGACCTTGCAAAGGAAATCCAAGCAATCATTCCCATGCTGTCTTCAGGATGATCCAAGAACTGTTGATCCAACCACCCTTCCTCTACCCACACTACACAACATCCCAAATTTCTTGTCCCACACATCAATCATGACCAGTTCCATGGGACCCAGTCATCTTGATGTGCCATGGTAGCCATGGATAGGACAATGATACCATATTACTTCCGGTGCTTCAACACTTACAAGGAGCGGGGATTACTGAAACTTACTAGATTAAGCTAGACTAAGAACTATCAATTTTCCCCCGTACTTGATAGATTTGACTGATATGAGCAATCTTGGCACCGTTTTGGTGGGTCGTGACGTAGGTAGGATATAAGTTGCTTGATGACGTAATTCGGCATGGAGATATTGACACATTTTTCATCGTAATGACAATCCAGTGTGATGCCACAGTACAGCAAGCCTTTCTAATCTACTTCAGCATTTTAAAAGTCTTTGAGGATACCAATGAGGGTTTTTGCATGTTGATCACCAATATACTTTATCCAAAAATTATTGACAACAAGACTAAACAAAACAGGTTGGGATTCATGCTTGAAGAGTCCCGATGTATGGGGTAATTCATAGTACCCATAGTCTTCTCATCTAGTCTTGAGGAGTTTGTTACTGAGGATTCCGCTCTACGGCCATACATGCCTTGCCAAATGTCCATGAAAATATATTCAACTCCTTGCTTATAATATTTCACCTTGGGGGCTAGATTGTAGAGCTCTTTCAGTTCTGGGGGGATGAGGTCAATATTCATCTTCGTGTATCTGTACCTGCCTATGGGGCGCCACTAGGTAGAAGTTTTTATCATCTGCATAGGCATAGTTAGCGCCTGGGATACTTATTGCACCATAACTTTTGGTGTGATGAGGTCTGTAGTGTGTGATTACAGCTCCCCAAAGTAGTCAATTAGGTTCCCCCCAACCGTGATGCACACCCGGTTTGGATCTTTCTTCTGTGGGTGATATCTACAACTATTCTAGCATATGTTACCCGTCCAGTCTACAAGAATCTTGGCTATCTCCTTGTGGGTCATGAAACGGATTATGTCCGCCCCCTTTGTATCAACATACCCCAACACAAGTCTGCCTAATTCCACACACATTGCCTTCATCCACACCTCTTGCAGTTCTGGGGCTGCTATTAATTGCTCATATTTGGTGAGCGTCTCATTGGTGGTAAGATGGACTAAGCCATTGGCAATTTCTTTGATCGACTAGGCTAAGTCGATATTGATCCTTTGCTCTTGAAACAATGTAGAAATTGTGTACAATGGTGCATCAAGTATCAGCGTGCCCAGCACCAAATAAACTGCATTTTGGGGTAATGCCTGCAACATCTTTTGTTGTTAGCGGTGAGAGGGGAATGTTGTTATTTGTGTTGTGGTTTTTGTTTTTGTCATCCTACGTGATGTATTGGGGAGACGGCGTTCCTTTTGGTGTGGACACAGTATAATTGCTGTAGAAGACTCTGTCTGACGTTGCTGTTGGTTGTTGTTGGCAAACTTCAACGTTGATATTTACCCGCTGCAAAGTTACTACATCCTGTGCTCCCTTCTCCTGCAATAGGTGGATTATTTGTTTTGACTTTGATCCTGTGTGCCGTGTTCTGCTTGCTGCAGATGTGTTTGCTGGCTCGTGATGGGTGTTGTTTTGATTGTTGTCGTTGTGGTTAACTAACATGCTGTTTTACCACCCGTTGTGATTGTATTTGCTCAGGCACTGGCGGCATTTCCATTTCTTTGGGGATGGCGGGAAATGATTTGTTGGCTCTGGTCACTTGTCTGTGGATGAATCTTGTTGCTTGGGTGCACTGCTTGTATGTTGCGTTGACAGAGGTGGACAATGTGGGACCCACCATTGGTGGTTGCAAAGTGACTGCTCTACCAATGCTAAAGGTAAGCTAAGGTTAATGAATAAGATGTGTTGTATCT
>JALLOY010000266.1:0-12716 GCA_036939835.1 Thalassiosira delicatula
CCACGCACAAAAATGTAAAAAAAGCTAGTAAAATCAATTGTGGTGCGCGACCTTATAAGATAAACGCTGTCGGGTCGGGAGCAAGAGTCGTAAGGTCGGGCCTCAGGTGACCCTCCCATGAGATGTCCCTGACAAGCCCCCATAAATATTGACCCCGGCCAGGAGAGGTGGGACCACTGCATGCGGCAACTTCAGCAGTCAGCCGTGGTCGTGGAGGCGCTTATTGCAATACGGCATGAGAGAGCGGTCGCCGAGACCATTCAGCCGTACGGGCGGTACGTGTTGTCGTTCGTCTCCTGTGGTGGTCCGCTGTGGGTTCCCTGCTGCCATCACTGGATCACATGTTGTTGACGGGCATCTGTTGTGCTGCGCGTCGTCCATCCCGGCTGATTGTTGTCAAATGACACTGCCGTCCAACAATCGACGGCGTCGTGACAGCCCGTAGTCGCCCATCAGTGATGTCAGATGTGGGCGCGGGCTAAACTGTTCCACGTTGTCCCATTGAGGGTCATCATCCTCATTCTGGTGACCATGGCAGTCATCCAACACGTCCAACAAGACCAAACGTTATCGGTGGCCTTCCTGTTTGGACAAACGATGATGTCACAACTCACTTTCCTCCTGGAGATGGCGATGACAGGCGGTCATCTTCCATCAATGGGTGTGACCCCGTGTTGTCCCGCCCAGGGCTTCTCCTGTCGTCTCCCCATTGTGTGACGTCCATCTAAACCTTATGTGTCCTTCCCGTTCCTACATGCGCGACGTTGGCCGGGTGGGCACCAAAGTTACATCCCAATGGCATTGTCAGCGCTCGTGGGTCACTGTGTCCCGCGCTGTCCGTGTGGGTCGGACAGGGGGACAAAAGAGACGTGGGAAGGTTCATTGCGTCCGCTGTCGCGGGAGATTCGTTTGTCCTCTGATTGTGCCCCCCTCCCGCGTTGGTAGGGTTAAACCGGTGTGAAGGTCTCCGGGTCGGGATTGCTTCAACGACTCTGACCAGAGGCGGAAAAAATTAGGTGAGCAACCATGTTATCACTAGACTGTGTCTACTAGTTAGTATCTATCTTCTACATGTGACATAGTAGGTACAGTGATAACAAACTCCCACCTGGAGCCCCTTAGGAGTTTGGGTGTTGGAAACCGGGAGTAGATATTGGGCTATGCCTTTGTATAGCATAGGGTCCGATTGAAAGTGTATCATTTGCCTGTTGCCATCTCTGTTGCCAAAATATATACAAATCGGATACACATTCCAACAGACAAAAACAGAGAAAGTGACAAGCTGGTCCTGCTGGTCCACTTTTTGATCTGACACGGGGCAGACATAACAAAATTTTGGACCCCACCTTAAGGAAACCTATCAAGGCATAGAACCCGCGTGCCCGCTCAGGTGTACTCCCCTAATTGTCTATCTGTCTCGTCAGATACCGCATTACTGCGCATCTGGGGATAATTCCATAAAGATTTTCCGACGGACCTCATTCCTGCCAAAACTTACCTCACGCAGGAACCCTATGATAACTCATCTTTCCTGCCAAAACTTACCTCACGCAGGAACCCTATGATGGCTTGTACACCTCTTTCCTTGCGCTCCCATGATCATGGACTGGTTGTTGTCAGGGTCATTTGGATCAAAGTCTCCGTCACTGCTGTCACTATCATTCCGACAAGAGCCTTTGGCAACAAGTGTATCACAAGGAGTGCCGCTTACATCACCATTGCCATAGTGTAGTGGCGCGTTGTGCTCAATCGCATTGGCGTCGGCGGTGCTGGTCGTCTGCTGGCGCGGAACATCATGAGTTTGCGGGCCCTCGGTTTCTTCCGCCATCATGATTGCGTGATATAGGAATGTGCTGCTTTGATTCAAAAATAGACGCGCGAGAGATGTCGTGCGGTGACAATCAAGCAAGAGGCGAGAGGAGAGGCCATTTACTAAAGATTTCACGTAGAATATTACTGGTTCCTACGATACAAAAATACCGAGGGACAGGCCAAAACTCAAAACTGACTTCTGGACCTGCGTGCCCGCTCTTAGTCTGGGGGTCCAATTTTTTTCTTATGACCGCCCCGTGATTCTGACGACAGCTTTTCTGGGATTGCAGTCTGACCAGTCCCTCGCGAGAGCGGTCGTGAATCCCGCTGAGGCGCACGGAGCAGGCGCAGAGTGGGCTACAGCGCGGCTTAAATTGGACTCTGCTGGCAGAGTCCATTTAAAGTGTGAATTAGTATAGTTCCATGACAGAACTCAGTAGATATTCGCTTTCCCTCGCTAGAAAACAAATATCTACCTCGTAGCTCAAAATCTTTTGATTCCCCATCTACAATAATATGAGCAGAATACCTTCTAGGTTTTGTGCTATGCACAATTTTTTATCGCATTATCAGACTCTCGCTGTGCAAGTTAGCGTTTATTGTCAGAGTCCATTAGAATCCAGAGTCCCTTTTGAGCGGCGGTGTAGTGGGGGAAAGGAGAGTTGTAAAATTTTATTGCAAAGCTGAATTCAGTGGATTCAACCCACGCCAATGAAGAATCCGACCTGAACCTACCGCCTTGGACCACTCGACCATGAATGCCATTGTCAATGCCAACCTCCATTAGATCCAAACTTGCCCGATCATTCAACGCCACTGCCAGGCAACTGGGGCTCTATTTCGGAACACTTTGATAGTCAGGGATTGTAAAGATGTATGGGCCCACTATGTTAGGTAGGGTTGTGAATACATATATGCGCCAGTTCAATTGAAGAACTCAAATGCACATAAATGTTTGATGAGAATGTTGTTATCAGGTCAAATTACATGTATGCAGCGTCTCCTCCCCCTTCCCAATGAAGGGGCCATATGTCTATTGAACGCAGGCAAACAACAATGATGGTCAACTCCACTTTCAACCACACACAAACAAAAATCGGTAGCCAGGCCCCCCCTGTGCTGCGTCATCCATCACCCCCAAAAAGAAACCGTAGTCAGGCGCCTTACCGTTGGGCCAACAGGACAATCTCAATCCTGCCCGGGATTCGAACCCGGAATCTCCTGATCGCTACTAACTCCTACGTTGAGGCTACTCCAGATGGGACTCGAACCCACAACCTTCTGTTCCGAAGACAGATGCTCTGCCATTGAGCCACTGAAGCTGTTTTTGATTTTACACACGAACAATTAGATTTAAATAGCTTCCATAGCTTTTCTTGATACAAGTTGAGACATTTTTCTTCGTGTTCATTATTTATGCTGATACGTATGCTCCTGGTGCCTAGGATACTCATCCTTTGGGTGAGAAGTTTGAATTCTAGTGTCAGGGTTGTAATATTGGGAGGAAGGGGTAGTGTGGGTGGTTTAGTTTGGTTGAGCGGGTGGGACACCAATTGCGAGGACACCTGACCCTCAGTTCAACTCGCACCTGGAGTCCCTTAGGAGTCTGGGTGTTTGAATCCAAAGTGATGGGCTATGCCTTCGTACGGCATCGGGTCCAATTCCCAGTGTGTCATTTCGCCTGTCACCATCTCTGTCGCCAGAATATATCCAAATTGGGTACACATTCCAACAGACACACATGTAGAAGATGACAAGCTGGTCCTGTTGGTCCACTTTTTGTTTGATTCTGACGACAGCTTTTCTGGGATTGCAGTTTGACCAGTCCCTTGTGAGAACAGTCATGAATCCCGTTGAGATGCACGGAGCAGGTGCAGAGTGGGGGGGACGATGCGCAACAAAATTGTAAAATTTTATTGCAAAACTGCATTCAGTGGAATTTGAACCCACGCCAACAAGGAACACAAGCTGAATGTACTGCCTTAGATCACACGCACATGAATGCTGATGTCGTCCTCACAGAGGCATATCCCTAAATGTCAAATCTCATTTGCCAGGCAATTGGGGCCCAATGTCGGAACACCGCAAAATCAGGGATTGTAAAGATGTACCTACTATGTTGGGGAGGGTTATAAACAACAGCCTACGACCCAAGACCATCCTTGACCACAGGGAGGAAGGATCTTATCTCTTTTAGGTTTGTCTAGCGCGTCTGGCCCCCTTTCAGCATCATTCGATATTGAGCTTTTATCCTATTTTGACGCATTGGAATACCTCTTGTGTGCCTCGAGGCTGGTTTGTGGCCTATGCTGTGAGTGAGGATGTGTGGGGATAGTCCACAAATTGGGAACATGATGTAATCAAGAATAATGTTCAGGTTTGGAAACGATGTCTCTAGTGGGTTACAAAAGTGACTCTACTAAGTTTGTGTCCGATCTGGACTGGGTGCAAGAGACTTTCAATCACAGACAAAAGCAAGGACAACAAGAAGCAACTGGACAGTTACAAAAGTGACTCTACTAAGTTTGTGTCCAATCTGGACTGGATGCCGTGTCCTCTAGATGAACTTGTTCACTTGGGACGGTACAATTGCACTCAATAAGATGGTATGACTTTAAAAAATGGAGACTTGAGAATGATCAGGAGGTTGATTGCTGCTTGTATCTGCCAAAATTGAAGGGAAGTGAGCTGCACATTATTGATAGATAGATATCAAATCATCATTGCTGATTGTCTCTCCCTTACGCAATGTACGGTGTGCAGGGGTGAGGAGGAAAGTATGCACGTATCTTCTCTAAGATACTTCTATCTGTGCTGATCCCAGTGAGGATGTGTTACCAGCTGAGGTGACAATTAGCGCGGAGTGCTAGCAATGAACCTGGCACAAGACAAGTCGCAATGACTGAGCCACCAATCTGATCTCAGTCACATTTGTCATAGTTCAGACCACCAATGAAAGGACGCGACGATGGTGGGGAGGCAGCAACAAGTAGCAATGCTCATAGCTTGCAAACATACTGTTATACATAAGCAATTGCTTCTGTGCTTGTATTTCAATGTTTATAAGTTATCCGCAGAGAGGAGGAACCAACAGTGTGATCAAATGCCTCCCGACGGCGCAGTGGGGGACGTCAAGAGCCGCAGCAGCTGCCTTCTCCTACATCAAGATCACAAGCCGAGAAGCAAGTGTCGAGAGCTGAGAGTCAAGAGAGATCACAAGTCCACTGGATTCGCCAGGAGACCAAGAGACAAGGACAAGACCACAGGCGTGCAGACGACGTCAAACAGGCCGGGAGCCAAGAGTACAAGAGTAAGAGGCGGACAAGCCAGAAGACCAAGGGCACGGCAAAGCACAAGATTGAAAGAAGAAGCGCAAGGACAGCGCAAGCAAGCGCCCAAGAGTCCCCATCACAAATGCGCGAGAAGAGACCAAGACAAGCCCGTTGCCATACAAGCATCAAACGCGAAGAACGCAAAGAATGCGTCCATCATGCAATCGTTGGGGCACACACAAAGCCCAAGCATCACCCACACAAGGAAGATGGAAACTTCCAGCAGGTCATGAGAGGACCAATCAGGAGAAAACGATCCCAGGCAAACCAGCCAACGCCTCAAGATTGAGACGCCGCCAAAACGCGCAACTGCGTGCAACCATCACTCTTTTCCCGCGGCCGTGCTACCTCAGACACACATTGTTGGGCACAGCCATGGTAGCCCAATGGGGGCTAGCGACCCTACAAGAGCACAAGGAAGTGTAGGAGCAATAGTCAGAGGCCAACAACAAAGGGTGCGTGGTCACGGGGCCATTACGGTGTGACAATAAAGGGTGCAATGGAGGTAAAGCAAAGAGCAAGCACAACAACAAAGGGTGACGGGTAAGAATAAAGAAATAGAGGTCAATTAAGGACAGGGTATTGGACAAGGCGCAAGACGCCATACCAGTTGAAAGATTGAAAGGGTATGCTGGTCCCAGTGATGATCAGTTACCAGCTAGGTGGCAATTAGAGCAGAGTGCAAGCAATGAATCTGGCATGAGACGAGTGGCGATGACTAAGTCACTAGTGTGATCTCAGTCACATTTGTCACAGTTTGGACCGCCAATGCAAGGACGCAGCGGTGGCGGGAAGGTAGCAACAAGTAGCAATTGTCATAACTTGCAAACATACTGTTATTCTTAAGCAACTGCTACTGCACTCTGTATTGCAGTCTGTACCCTATGGGACCTCTCGTAATCGGGAGCGCAAATGCATCAGTGCTAGAGCGCTGCACGCTGGGATTACACAGCAGTTATCTGCCCAACAATGTCTGTGTTTGCCGCTGATGTTCTGACACGTTAGAATACCTCTTGCACGCCTTGAGCATGTTGTGTGGCTAATACTGTGAGTGAGGATGTGTGGAGATAGTCTACAAATTAGGAACATCAAGAATAATGTTCAGGTTTGGAAACTATATCTCTAGTTGGTCACTAACGTGACTCTACTCAGTTTGTGTCCAACCCAGACTGGATGCAATGTCCCCGAGATGGACTTGTTCACTCAGGATGGCACAATTGCAGTCAAGCATCATCATCACAAATGTGATATTGCTGAACTCATGTGGGATATCTCCAATGTAATGGGGTGGAATGGTACATCCTCCTTGCTAGATAGTCACTAACAGGCACACGATGTGTAGAACTATGTAAACTAAGAAATGAACTTAATATCTGGCTACCTGGGGGGGCTATGTTGCGCAAGCCTGCACAACTTGCTCAAGCTCCTCCCAGTTGGGGTCTCTCTTGATTGGCCTGCCATTCCCCTGATTCTTGAAGACCATCTCCCCTAAGGACAGACGCACCATCTTATGATCTACCGACAAGCAGGGGAGATCACTTTGTGGCATATGGATTGCCTTTGTGTGTGCCACTGCTATGTATCAAGTGTTCCGCAAATAGCAAGGAATGTGGTAATTCTTAACCCCATGTACAGTTGGATATATGTGTCAGAGAAGCCCTGCCTGTACAATAGGTTATAGGCCTTCACTGGGATAGAATGCAGCAACCAACTATTGAGAGACCTATCATCCTCATTGAGGTTGAGGACCTTCCTTGTGACCCCGCATAAGAACGTTGCCATCTGCTTTGCAATAATAAAACACCGCTTGCTCTCATATCAGCCAGTCTACCCTAGCAGTTTCACATGGGGGCTGTCCACAAAGAAAAGTCTAGACATCTTAGGAGGTAAAAAGCTTTTTCATAAGCGTTTCTGCTAGGATAAATTTTGCAGCACTAATTCAAACGGAACCACTCAGTTATTGATCCTGTCCACTACTTGTAGCCATGCAATTGCAAGGGGCCTCAAGTTCCTCAACCCGTTTACAAGAGAGTCAACCACAGTTCCCTCAGAGAAACAAACTGGTTCAAATAAGTTTTTCAAAATCAACCTAACAAGCAGGCGGACAGTCGCAATCAGATATCATAGTCCCTTCTCTGACACATTGGGCACCGTGAAGCCCTGTACTTAATGGGCCCTGGGTCCTCTTCCCATCGAGGGAACTCATGGCCTACCCAGAGGCCCATCCGACGACAAATCACACAAACTGCTAAGTAGTCTCTTTCTTAATTGCGAATTTCTATCCGCTATGATGCTTCCCTCTGAGGCAACATGGCCCGTATAGGCTCCAACACTATTGTTAATCATCATGGAGCACTGTATTTGACTGCTGGTTGGACAAGTTTGTCCAATCAGTGACGTGTTGCAGCATGGTATTGAACTGGACTTTTGGCTGGCATCAATATCTCTCTGGATATCCCAATTCACGCTCTCTATTGTCATAGTACACACTGTCTGTTGGCTACATTCCTATCAGCGTCAGATTTTCTCACAGCACCAAACAGAAGTATTGACCATTTGGGAGGCTTCTTGATACAAGCATTTACACTAAATCCAAATCATACAATGAGTCACTAGCAGTCATCATCTCAATTCTGAGATGCAAGTCACAGTCTAGGGTTGATGGAGATATGCTTTCTATTCATTTGGTGCTGTCTGCCTATATCTCATTGAACTAAGATTTCCTTCTTGGATAGGCACGTTATGTCTTCTTGTCTCTGGCTCCCTTGCAAAATAACATTCGCATTTACTTGGAAATGTATTTTTTGTTTTGACCAAGACCTTATTTTCTGGTTCAGTTCCAACCATTTCTACTGAACAGGCCGCTAGTCGGATCGTTAGAGCAAGCTAACATTCATGTGTAGACAAGCTGATGGCACACGTATGAACCAGACAATTTCATATTGCTTTTGCTCAAAGCATGTTTTGGATTTACTATTATCTGTACTAAATCTGCTCGTAAAAATTAGGATGTTTCACTTGTGTCCATAATTGACAACACACTGCACCAACATCTCTCTTGCAAAATAATGTGTTTGCTTCATTTGCTTGAAGAGACTTATGTTGTATTGGTTGTGTAGCGCCGCGCACTAGTAGTATTATCTACTTTTGGTTTGGGCTGTATTGCAGCTATCCTATCATCAATGCAGTTTGATTGTTTGCGTGGGCACATTAACGCTACCTCTTCTGTTGTCATTTTATTTCATAGTCATGGACTTTTGTTCTCACATCTTGGATAATCTCCCAGCTTCCTTGTGCTGGGTCAATCAATTTGTGTATTTGGTGCAGGTGCATTATCTGCTAACCCTATTCAGGCCATGTCTTCTCATTAATCATGAGCGTTTGTTGTTGCAGACGCATTAGCTAACTCTTTTATCCTGCCGTGTGACAAGGAGTGTATCATCCGGTTGGGGGCCATTTGATTGCGTTGACCTTGGACTTCTGGTATCATTGTGTAGCTGCTGATGTTGCTCTCTTGCAATGTGGCATCATGCCAAGTGGCGCTGGTGGTATCACAAGGTAGCAAAATCACCCAATTGATAAGCAGGCATCTGCTTATGGCAGTGGTTGATTGCTTTGTCAGGTACGTTGGCTAGCGTTGTGGCTGTAGCCTTCACCAGTTTAGGTTCATGGTTGAAACGGTGATTGGTGTGCGCTCGTGGCAGTGACTGGGCATGTGCTCATGGCAGGGGACACATGCATACACTCATGGCAGCGGTCAGGTGTTTTTTGTGGGCGCTTGCGCTGTTGTTCTGATCCTTTTGGTACAAGGGTGGCATACGCTCATGGTAGTGTCCAAAAATGGTGGAACATTTGTTGGCGTGCACCTGTGGCAATTACGAAGTACCTTGTAGGAGGAGGAGGTTGCATTCATCACTTTATCTCCCTTGCAAAACGGTACCAGCTACAATATCTGGTGGTTTTGAGGCATCCCACGTAGGTGTATTGCCATGTTAGCATTGCCAACTGGTGGGCATATTGCTGTTGAGGCGCTGCCATAGGCGCATTGTGTCTGGGTGTGATACATGACTCTATTTCCCTCAAAAATGATATTTACACAATTTCATTATTTGAAAGAATCCCTTTGTAACATGAACTACCCAACCTCACAATCCATGATGCCGCGATGTTGCCTTTTCATACATGGCTTATTGTTGTGTGTTCCGTGCGTTCTTTATTTTTTCCATAGAATTTTTGATTTGACTTGTACTTCATTTCCAGGGAGTGTACCTTTCAGGTTACTTGTATTGGAGCACCTTGTCGTGGTAGTGGCCCTGTGAATTGTTTTGGTGATCCTGGACTTACAGCTGTGGCAGAGGCCTTACGGGTTGGAGGTGCATTTGGTCGTGCACTCATGGCACCGACCCTGCATATTTCTCATTTATTCTTTGGTGTGCACTCAAGGCAGCGGCCCTGGATAGTTTTGATGAATTCCTGGTCATGCTCTGGTGGTAGTGGTCCTGTGTATATTGTTTCTGTTGCACTTTAGGTGTGCGCTTGAGGCAGCCGCCCTGCATATTGCTGTGGACGTGCACTCAATGGCAGTGGTTCCGCAATTTTGTTGTCGTGTTTCATGTGTGCTCTCATGGCAGTGGTCCCGCAAATTTATATTTGGGGTGTGCGTTTGTGGCAGCGGCCCTGCAAAATCTAGTGCATTGGGTGTAGCGGCCCTGCAAGCAGGTTGCCCACCTCACAGACAATGCCAGAGGGCTCACCGCGCCCATAACAGGACACAAATCGCAAGAGATCCACAATGGGGCAAATGTGAAATGCGCCACCGGCCCTCTACAGGGAACGGCAATGAGCTGCCCCTCAAGTCCGGACTCCACAGTGGGCGACTTCTTGGGGGGGGGGCAAGGAATCATCTAGCAGCCCAGTGGACTGCCCACCTCACAGTGTAATATAATGCCAGAGGGCTCATTGCACCCATGCAGGGACTCAAACGGCAAGATATCCCCAAGGGGCCACAACAATGGCGCAAGGAGACCACGCTGGCCGGTGACCCCACTCCGGGGCGCCTTGGATGCCGCACTTCCCACCATCCACTTCCAGGGGATGACGGCAGGCTGCCCACCTCAGTGGACAATGCCAGAGGGCTTGCCACATCCATAATGTGGCACAAACAGCAAGAGACCCACAATGGGGCAAGCTGCCCCTCAAGTCAGGACCCCAAAGCGGGTGGTTTGTTTGGAGGGGTAAAATTCATCTAGCCCGGCAAGCTACCCACCTGTAATGCATGAGGAATTGCCACGCCCATGCAGGGACTCAAACGGCGGGACATCTGCGAGGGATGAGGATATTGGCATCCAAGAAGGGTCACCTGATCCAACACCTGAGGGCGCCCAGGCACACTGGAGAACTCATGCCATGATACTCCACGATGGAACAAAGAGGCCTGAGAAAATCAGGGCAAGAATTGCCCAAAGGCCGCAATGGGACCACGCTGGCTGGCGATCCTAATCCAGGGCACCTGGGACTGCCACACTCCCTAACCCCTTCCAGGAGATGACGCCGGGCTGCCCACCTGACGGCAGACTGACAGAGGGCTCACTGTGCCCATAATGTGACACAAACTGCGAGGGACCCGTAATGGGGGGATGCTGGTAAGCTGTTGCACGCGCCACTCAGGAGACCAAAACATTACGTACGCCCAAGAAGAGACCACGCTGGCCGAGGTCCCGCAGCAGGGCCCCGGATTATTTTCTCATCGAGAGAACGTCAGGGCCTACACAGAGGCCCATCCAACGAGCAAGACCAACCTAGGGCCCACTCTCTCTCTCTCTCTCTCTCTCTCTCTCTCTCTCTCTCTCTCGGCCCCACCTGGGCGCCAGCACTCTGGCCAACCCCTTCCTTGTGCATTGCAGAGAGGGGCTTCCCCCATACGACGTAATGCCGGCGGGGTTGCCTTGCCCATCATAGGTGAATTTGGCAGTACCCACAACCTTCTGTTCCGAAGACAGATGCTCTACCATTGAGCCACTGAAGCTGCTGTAGACGATATGCTCAAACACTTTATCTAAATAGATCCTATAGCTTTTCTTGGTACAAGTATAAAAGTTTTTCTCCACGTTCCTTATTTACGCTGATAGGTATGCTCCTAGTGCCTAGGATACTCATCATTTGGGTGAGAAGTTTGAATTGTAGTGTCAGGGTTGTAATTCTGAAAGGGAGGGGTAGTGTGGGTGGTTTAGTTTGGTTGAGCAAGCAGGCCACCAATTGCGAGGGCACATGACCTTCGGTTCAACTCACACCTGGAGCCCCTCAGGAGTCTGGGTGTTCAAAACCCGGAGTAGTGGGCTATGCCTTTGTATAACAACGGGTCAAATTCCCAGTGTGTCATTTTGCCGGTCACCATCTCTGTTGCCAGAATATATCCAAATCAGATACACATTCCAATAGACACACACAAAGAAGATGACAAGCTCTGGTCCTAGGCAAGTTATGCCTTCTTGTCTCTACCTCTCTTGCAAAATAATATCCGCATTTACTTGGAAATATATGTTTTGTTTTGACCAAGACCTTCTTTTCTGGTTCAGTTCCCACCATCTCTACTGATCAGGTGAACGGTTGGATCGTAAGAGCAAGCTAACATTCATGTGTAGACAAGCTGATGATATGTGTACTATGAACCAGATGATTTCATACTGCTTTTGCTCAAAATATGATTTAGGTTTACCATTATCTGTACTACATTTGCCCGTACAAATTAGTATGTTTCAGTTGTGTCAACAATTGTCAATACTGCAAAAACATCTCTCTTGCAAATGATGCGTTCACTTCATTTGATCATAGCGAATTATGTTGTCTTGGCTGTGTAGCATCACACACTAGGAGTATTATCTAGTTTTGATGTGGGCTGCATTACAGCTCCCCCGTCACCAACGCAGATTGATTGCTTGCGCGGGTACGTTAATCTAACCCTTCTATTGTCATTTTATTTCACAGTTACGTACTTTTGATTTATGGCAGCAGTCCCGCCATGAAAGTATGCTCAAGTTACACGTGAAACAGAACTCTCAGATTTGGTGGGAAGCTGACATGCGATTGGGCCAACGGCTGCAGGCACAAAAGACCAACCATACAACGCTAATCAATATTTAGCATACAATCTTAAGATCATGGCTAATTGTGTCCACTGTCTAGCACCAATAATATTTGTAAGTTATGGATTATAGCTCTTAGCTAAGTCTAGATAGTCTCAGTAGATTGATGATACTTGTTGCGCTTCTTTTTCACTCTATTTCCGTTGCTAATAGAGGTAACATAGCAAAGCCTATGACAAAAAATAATTTTGACAAAAATGAAAGGTGCGAAAACCGTTTTTCTGGGTCAGAAGGAGTATCAAGTGCAAGCACTGGACCTAGCTTCTTTGCCTCCGCTTGGGCGCCGCAATCCAAGCAATTGGTGCCCGACGATGAACTGCTCGTTGTCTACCAGCGGCAAAATTAGCGGCCACGAAAAGCTTAAATCTACTTTTTGTGGTGCTGGCAAGCGCCAACCCATCCGCTGCTAAGGCTATGATGCCACTCCGTC
>JALLOY010000267.1:0-12613 GCA_036939835.1 Thalassiosira delicatula
AGTGCGGAATGCAAACGAACCCCTTTTCCCTTGGGAAAGGGGGCCACGAGCAGACTGCAAGCTCTCGGGTGTGGACAGTGCGGCGACTGGCGCACCGGCGTAGAGTAGCGTCGACACGGGCAAGAGAAGAGCGGTTTCAGGTGGACGGGGTTGAGCACAAGCATATCAAGGTATTTCAGTACCTTGGCCGGCTTCTCACCCCCAGGACGATGACTTGCAAGCAGTCCGTGCAAACCTCGTGAAAGCAAGAGGAGTGTGGGCCCGGGTAGGGAAGGTGCTGCGGTGAGAAAATGCATCACCGCGCACCACCCCCAAGTTCTATGTGGGGTCGTCCAGGCAGTTCTACTGTACAGATTGGAGAGCTAGACGGTGAGTCTGGCAATCCTGGCTCAGTTGGAGAGGTTTCACATTCGTTCCTGCTGACGAATGTGCAAGGAGAATGTCCCGGTTAGAGGCCCGGGCTGGAGTTGGGAGTACCCGTGGTCGCACAAGGTGGTGAAAGAGTGTGGGCTTCAAACCATCGAGGTCTACATTCAACGGCGCCGCGTTACGATTGCGGAGCACATTGCGTGTCGCCCCATCTTTGCAGAGTGTAGGGAAGGAGAATGAAAACTGACTCTCCCCGCCATTCATTTTGGTGGGAGCAGGAGCTGACCCTGTACAAGGACTCCTGACTTCAGGGTATTCAAGTGACGGGTCGGCCTCCTTGCAGAATTTGTTGTCTTTCATGGGTGATGGGTTGGATGGGTGGCTTTTGAATCCTTTTACTGTATGAGGATCCTAGATAGTCTTTAAACTTTGCTAAACAAAAAGTTTAGGCGGGGGAGTACATGCCCGTGTTTGGCCTTGTGCCGCACAGAGTATGGTGCAAACGGCTTTCCTCGCCAGAAACTAGTTAACACATACACACTTATGGGCGCGAGGGAAATCATGGCCAGAGACCCGCTGTTTTTTTCTGTAGATGTAGTTTTGCTTTCTTTGCTGTCCCTTTTCCTGTCAATGTTGGCTCTCCTGTTGGAGAAAGGGGAGAGTGACGTTGTGTTGGAGGAGAAGAGCAGCAATGCTATTTTTTACGCTGCTGGTGGCAGTAGCTGCTTCGTTTGCTTCCTTTGGTGTTCCCTCTTCTGTTGGTGTTGGCTCTCCTATCCAAGGAAGAAATAATCAATATCGTGTTGCAGGAGGAGAGTGGACACACTATTTTCAAGCTCTGGTGGCAGGGGCTATTTCTTTTGCTCCATTTACTGCTCCCTTTCCTGTCACTGGTGGCTCTCCTATCTGAGGAGGAGGAGAGTTTTGTACATTTGACATATTATATGATTTTTCAAATCAACGTATCAATTCAGCTGAAAAGAGTTGACTTCACCAAATCATTGCACGGTGACTATTAGGAGTTATTGTATGATTTGAATTATTGACGACATCTATAACACTTCAAAATTTTGTCATTTTGCGCAGATGAGCATTTGGAATGGGTTGCGGCTTACTTGGTGAAGCAATTAATGTTTCGAGCTTTGTTTCACCTAGTTAATTCGACTCAAAAAAAAGAAAAAAATAGGCCAATACAGCTATCTAGCGTAAGCTAGTAGGTAGTTTCCTGCCCAGGAAAGAAGTCCTCCATGGGTGACAGGGCAAGTGGAGGTAGACCCTATGCTTCTTTTCTTCCTTGTTCTTGACAACTTCACCTTGAGGGTATGCTTTCTTAGAGGTTTACAGGTGTTTCTCTGTGCTCTTAATTTGAAGATGAATGAGTGACGTGAGTGGTGCTGCCTGGTATCCTTCGCATAATAGTTGTCCAAAGAATGTGACCAATCTTGATTGAATGTTATGCGTGTGCAGAGTTGAAATATACAGAAGACCTTCCCCATGACTGTGATGGTTGACACTCCTAGGGAGTGGTAGGAGTGGAGAGGGATATAAAGGTGGAAGGCAAGCGGCTTCTCAAACAGTTTTTTTCAATTCTTGGGCCAACATATTTATTGTCATGTCCATGAAGTCAACTGCTAGGCCTCACTGAGTGAAGGTCCAGTCCAGACCACTGCCAGTGACTGTGTATTTGAAGCTGTCCCAGTTCCTGGTGTCCACTTCTGAACCCAAGTCATGGAGTCATACGCACAGTCAATTTCCAATGAACCACTTCAGGTATAGGACGCACAAGGATAGGAAACCTAGTACCTTCTGCTTTTCGTGGATGGCGACATACCTATTTGCTAAGGAAGGGTTGGGGGTATGTCCATGCCTATCCTGATGAGTTAGTGGCCTATGATGCCACTGAAATGCATGTAGTTGTTTCTCATTACCAACTTGATTGATTGGATCAGGGCTGAAGGTGACAAGTGCTTGAAAGTTTCCAGCATTGCTGGGTTGAGCAGGTACTTTGAGAGTTGCTCAGTGTAATCTTCTCTGCCATTCTTGGTGTGCATTGAGACTGCATTGAATCACAGGGTGAACATATTTGCAGAGATTGAAAGAGTATTCAGTTCCAGTTTGAGGCTGAATGAGTCCCTGAAGTATGTGTGATGTGCCTTGACCATGGGCTGTAATACTTTGTCAATCCAGTGGTCCAGGGCAGAAGGCGTGTTGGTGCAATCAGGACAAACAGGTCTTGTTTTGACCAAAGTCTTGTGGAGTTTGTGGGCATATAGAAGTAGCCAAAAGGGTCTGCTTTGGTATCATCTAAAACAGTTCAAATGAACATGATGTGTCCTTGTTTGATGAGAGTATTTCTATGGTGAACTGTTCATATTTAGATTACCAAGCAGGGTTTGGAGTCTTCTCTTGGTGCCTGGATGTCAGATAGCAACTCTTGTAGGTTTGTTTGTCCTTCATGTGTTTGAGACCATTGTGGACCATGGATGTATCTATTGAGATTGACAACTACTGACCCCAGTCCGTTGTCAACTTGTGTAAAGACTGTAGATTCATCGGCTTGGAGGCGCTCAAAGGTCTTTTTTCTGTGAGAGTGTGAAAATGGTGCAATTTTTACAAAAAGAAGATGATGGAACTCATTCTCAAATCTGTGCAAGCGGTCATCAATCTCTGTGAGAGAATATCAAAAGGTCTTCAGGTGGATTTGACATAGAGTTTCGATTTACGATCAAGAAAGTCGTCAGAATCAGCAAAAAATACCTTCAGATCCAAGTATAAATGGAATTACTCAAACAATCTCCCACCGCCTTCTTAGTTCTGGGACCAGAACATTTTTGGCCAAGTCTCATGACTAAGCTCCTCAAATGTGGTAGTGATTTCCCTGGAGCTAAACCATGGGATGTCATTTTGTGTGGCGACTATAAATAAAATTTCAAAGGCAAATTACCTTGCACAAGCTTTGCATTTTTTTCTTAGTGGAGAACTTGAGGTCTGGTACAAAGCCATATGAGTCCTCATTTTTCTCCAGCTTGCATGTTACTCCCTCTGGACAACAAAATTTTGTTATTTCGGTTTATTTCTAAATATTTCCAAATAGAATACATATTATTTCTTGCCGTAGGAGTCTAGATACACACACGTAGGCCCATGAGATTTAAATTCTGACGTGTCACCATCGTTGCCACCACATCGACATCTATTAATTCTGTATTATAGGCCTTGTGGATATATTGAAAATTTATTAAAATAGTAATGATTCCGCCTAATAGATGATAGAACCTCAATTAGCACGTACAAAATATTCTTTCGAAGCTTTTTCTTGAACACTTCTTCAATCTTGACATAAATATCGTTGATGTCCGTTGGGCCTATGTTTTTCCTATCTATCTCCATGAGTAATTGAGAGCCTAGCAAACCCTATGAAAAAAGTCTGTAATTGTAGTTTTCTACTGCATTAATCCGCGTCCAATTTTGACAAAAAATGAGCTTAATCCTGGTGGAAAGGTGGACAACCCATTTTTTAGCCCAGAGGAAGTAGTTGCAACTTGCTGGTTTGCAAGGTTGGTTTTCTCACACCTTCTGCTGGCGGTGTGGGTGTTACTCAATTTTTCTGTTGATAGTTGTGATGTTTTCCTGTGCAGGCTGATTTGTGCAACTTTGCTTGATTGCAGGTTCATTCCTTGTGGCGTTGCTATCTTAGTGACAAAAATCTATTGAAGAGTAGGAAGAGGAGGAAGCTGAATTTTCAGAAGTTTTTTGTTCCTCTACTTGGCCCGGTTCCTCTTGGGCACTTTGGGGGTATTTTGAAGCTTGGCTCAAAGCAAAGATATCTCATGTTACATGTCATCAAGCGCCTACAATGTCTAGAAGCAAATACTGTCCCGGAGGTTGGGCACATTTACCAGGCATTCAGTTTACACCACATCCGTGATTATATTGGTAGAGGATTTGAGAGCAGGTGCCATGATCACTGTCTTGATGCGGTAAACCTTATTGTGCTCAAGGATATTTGGCTTCAAGTGTTCTATTGTGTGAGTTGTGACAATCGTGACCTCCAAGAGGCGGGCCATGACAACTGTCCTGCCTCAATTGGCAATGGCACCTTGGGCTTCATCTATGTTGGAATCAAAGCTGTTGTGGTTGAGGGTTTTCTGTGCTCTGTTCATATCTGCATGGGGGCTGGTGAGTTAGAGGATGGGCGTGCCAATTACCAAAATGTATGGGCGCACTGCTGGCTATGGGGCTGTGTAGGGATTGACCGGCCTGCCCACCATTGCACAGATGTATGGTTGGTTGGGGGGAGGGATCAAGGGGATACGGGAGTTGGCTCTAGCCAACATTACCAACCAATTGGTCACATTGTTGATGGGTGTGGTGGTCGTTGTTAAGGGACATGTGGACCCTGGGGTGGGGCAGTCGCTACTGCAACGGTTGCTGCCAATAGGTTTGATATGCTTCTTTGTAGCGGTAGAAGTAGGTAATGTCTCAGGATCTAATATGTAATCAACAAGTTTTCAAGGTATGTAATACTACCATAGGGTTGACAAAAGAGTACACGAGGATTGGCAAATAAGTCCTGGGTTGGATTTCCTTCCTCGTGTTAGTAATACTACTAGCAACAAAGACACCAAATGGATCCTTTGGCAAAACTTGGTGATGTAGTGCCAACGAAGGCAAGGGAATGGAGGATGCTACAGGGAAAGTCATACGGTACAATGGCCAATGGGTCAATGGGAGTATGTTTTTGTAAAAGGTTAGTAAGAATGTTAGTAATGATAATACCTTGTCAGGGGTGATTTCCTTACTTTAACATGGCAGTAAGAAATGAGCAGAAACCAAATATTTTGGACCCTGTTATACTAAGAGTGTTAGTAAGATTTCCTTACTCTTGTTCCTACTAAAAAATGTTGAACTGTATTCCTAGCTCATTGACTACAATCATTCACCACTAAACATTTCTTAGTAAGGGCAAAAGTAGAGAATTTCATACTAATTAATACCCCAACTGACCAGGACCAATTTGACAAAAAAGAGATTTTTGTTCATTTCTAACTTATCACAGGGTCATACAATCAATCACTGTGTACTCTTCCATATGAGCTACAACAGTGTTCTTGGTAATGAAAACTTGTTTTTAATACAACAATATTTTCTGCTGTTGAAAGTTGACTCCGTAAAGATCACCAAAGCAAGGTACACCAATCAACTGGATTTACCATTCTGCCATGCAAATATCTCCCTTGCAGCATGACAATGTTGAAAACATATATGATAATATCTTTTGGGCATTTCAGCTGGATATTTCAGCAGACTATTTCTCCAGCATTTCTATTTTAAAACCAATTCAAGATACAAGTAAAGCAATCACAATTCTGTCAAATCAACTTTTACATCAAGCAATTCAATCAGGCTCTTGTTTGCTCCTAGACTCAAGCTCATGACCTTGATGAAGTCTGCTAGTTTCACTAGACCCGGGTTGTTCCAATTGAGCCGGCTACGGTTACGGAAGCACAATCAAAATTACAATGATCGATTTGGAGGTACTCATTTCCCCGGTGGGAGGAAGTCTATTTCCTCTTTTGGCAGTTCTTTGTTTTGTTTTGAAAGCAAACTTTGTTCTCAAGCAATTGATGGTAACTGCGGACAGATCACTGCCTCTCTCATTGAACTCAGTGATAGACAATTAGTGACTCCTCCACAATATTTGAAATCAACCAACAAGTCACAAGAAGAATCAATAGACAAAGAAAATTTTTTTGGGTCACAATCTTTTGTCATGGTGACTGATCTCTCTGACCCTTCAAACACAACTGCATTATCAATAAGACATTGAATTAGGCTCGCCGCCATTCTCAGCATCACGTGTGCATCATGCATGATAGATTTTTATTTGACGGTCGGATCTCAGATCAAATCGTCAACTTCTCCTTTGAAAAATTTCATTCATTTGTCAAGCAACTTCCCTTTGAGTCAAAATGAATCCATTGGCAAATGCCACACCAATACAACTTATTCGAAGTCTCTACAAATTCAGGTATCTCTTCAGCTACATCAGCTGAGTCGGCCCAATCATCTGAAAACCTGACTAACTCAAAGTCTCTAAAAATTTTGGAGATCTCTTCAGCTATCACTGAGCCAACCCAGTCATCTGAAAACCTGACTATCTCAGAGTCTCAGCAATTTTGGAGATATCTCTTCAGCTATTGCTGAGCCAGCCCAGTCAACTGGAAACCCAACGGCTTTGGAGCCTTCAAAAGTTTCAGAGACCTCTTCAGCCATTGCCGAGTCATCTCAGTCACCTGAACACATTGGGCATTTACAGTTTACAAATGGTCCGTTGTCCTTCAGCTACACCAGCTGAGGCGGCACAGCCTGCATCTGAGAATGAACCTGCAATTGGAAATCCAATATCGCATAACCATGCCTCAGCAGTAGATCATATATCTTTGAATGAGGAAATGCCCCATATACCTACCAACTTTTCTGATTCAGTGGAAATAAATTTCTCCCTCAACAAAGAAGGCGTTGCAAATTACAACAAACACTCTCTTGTTGCAAGTGACAATAACATCACATTTTCTGATGGTTCTGAGGGAGGGATTTTTTCTGCATGACACATCAAGGCACATTTGTGGTATTACCCAAGTATGCAAAAGCAAGAGGCAACTGTCACGTCGTCAACAAACTGTCCAGTGTGTCCAAACATTTGAATATCAATCATTCACCAACAGCCACTCAAGCTGTTGATTTGGTAAAATTGACCAACAGAAGGCCATATCAGTGTATTCAAGATCATTCCAGGCTAACTGTACACCCAATCGCTGTACAAACAAGCGGATCCGTCAATGAACCCTTTGAAACAATGATCGGCAGTCTAGCTGACATTGCTCCTTGATTTGAAGTTTTAGGTTCTAATAGAGATCGCAACAAGCATTTCAAAGTTAACAAAATATTGATAGCCAATCCAGCTGTCAATTCCTCCAAGCCCATTGTTAGAAGACATACTCCGTCATGTGGGAGTCCTGACCTGAGTGGGTTGTGTGGGGCTGAGAATCTAATAAAATATTTGATCAGAACAGAACATTTGGATGGAGCAGAATGTTCTGATGGAATGTTCTGACACAGGTCACACTGGTTTTGGTCCTAAGAGAAACCTTAATGAATAACAATGGTAATTAGAAAGAAATAATTGAAAGTAATTTACTAGATTAGAGACTAGACAAGTTAACTTAGACAGACTAAGGGATTATTTTTGGCACATGTTCTAACTTTGGAGAGCTATCAGAAATTCACCTGATGCCACCGAACTTTTTGATTTGGTGTGTGTTGTGCTGATGTCACATAGTTCTCAAGAGATCGGGGCTAACATGAGATTAGGGTTTTGGAATTAGTGTGCGCATGGATGTGATTGCCTCTGGCTCAAGATAAAGGGTCCGCTTAATCTTCCACAGGGAGGTAATATTGGCAATATTTGGGGGAAATCATTGGTTTGGGGCACTCCCATCACACAGAGCAACCGTAACAACTGGGAGTCCACTACACGGGGTCTCTGTGTCACCAGGCACTCCACCTAGTCATAGTGTTCCCACATCACCTTATA
The DNA here is from genome assembly GCA_036939835.1 of Thalassiosira delicatula. Lineage (NCBI taxonomy): Eukaryota > Bacillariophyta > Thalassiosirophyceae > Thalassiosirales > Thalassiosiraceae > Thalassiosira > Thalassiosira delicatula. The sequence continues at coordinate 7,967 of JALLOY010000267.1, forward strand.
ACTAGTAATATATGTGAGGAGGTCTTGTTGGTCCCTCATTCCAATTCTGACACCTTCCAACATGATGTTTTGTTAGTTATAATAGGGCTCATCTGTGATATACTGCCCCAGTGAGTCGAGTCCCCCGTTTGTAAGAAAACTTAAGGTCATTGGTCACTTTACAACCAACACCTTGCGTTCCCCTAGGCTTCTTTGCCGGTTTGATGCCACTGTGCGGTCATCCCACTTTGCGTGTGACGGCTACACTCCGGCTTCAACAAACCCCCAATCATCATAACTCGGCTCTTGCACAATTATGTTGCCTCCTCCTCTGACAATGCTGCCAACTGTCCTGTTGGCAACAACGGTGATTACTCTCCTACCATTGGCATTGTCCCTTGGTTTCCTCTCCCATTGGCTACCAAGAATTTGCCACCACTGCTGCCCGTGCCCGTGCCCTCGTCCATGTCTTTGGCAGGCACAGGGAGGAGGGATCCTGTTGTCAAGGTACAGACAACAACAAGATGAGCCTCCTTACAGGACATGTCCATGGCAGTACATTGCCCTGACAGGCATTCCTCCTGCGCTCCCTTGTGATGCCCATGAGACTTGCTAGACGGCGCAGTCCCGGCACAACAATCTGTTCCACCTGGTGCACATCAAGGCTATACGGGAGCAGACGGCTGCCAACAAGCACATGGCCACCAACGATGGACATTCCCTCACGCTTGTGTTTGACGACCTGGTGTGTGTTTGACGGCCCGGTGTGCTAGGATCTCCCTCCAATGGTGTAGTTGAGGTACTCATAATGGCTTGACATTGAAGGGAAGACAATGCGGTGGCAACCGTCGGAGATGGAGGGGCGCTGTTCTCCGCAACGATCTCCCTAACGGGGATCTCCCTTGTATGAAAAGGGTACTCGGTCAACATCAGAGGTCGGGAAAACAATAACAAGAATATTTCTCTTGGGTAGAAACTGCTCTCTCTCTCTCTCTCTCTCTCTCTCTCTCTGGGAGGGGGGTTACGAGTTGCAAATCTCAATATCTTGCAAGTTAGACACCACAATCAACCTGCGGTCAAGGACTTGGACTTTGGACATTGAATCGGGTGATTGACAAGTTGACAAGAGAATGGAGGAGAGGGCAAATGACCAAGAGGAGAACCACCAGGAGGACTGGGAACAAGAGCAACGGCATGCGGGATGAGCACAGGATGGGGTACACAAACAAATGCACTACCATGTGCAGCTGGAAGAACAAGGGGCGAGTCAGATGAGCAATGGAGCAATCTCTCTTCCTTCAATCAAAAGGTCTACAGCAGAATAATTGATACTTCCTCATGGATCAACAGATTGCATGACGGTGACCACGATTGCACTTGCATGGCAACCCTGAGCGCCAAAAGCATGAGCAAAGACGCGGCGGGGCAACAAGGCTCCTCCCTTGCAATCATCGGACACCACCACTGTCGTCAAGGCCAACCACAATGTGAGGGGGATATTGCGTACAACTTCACGGCCAAGGGCCAATGGCAGCAATATTAGCAACGAGACGGATTGAATTGCGCAATGAGATGGCAGCAGCGGGCCGGGTCGTGCGTTGTTGTTTGGGGATTGCTGTCGGGCTCAAACAACAATGGCTACTGCTCTGCACATTCTCTGACTATTGATAGCAGCCCTTTTCAGACTTCAATAATATAAAACTATGGGTGCATTTTGCTAAAAAAGTTATCTACTATCCTTTCAAGTGCATATAATACAACAGGGACAATGCGGGTCCAGGAGAATAGATCGCAGTGTCGCCGTCATCCAAGCCAACACACACGGTAGGAGTGTCCGTATTGCCACGATTGGGGGCTGAACAGCTGTCATGACAATCCCCGGCAGAAATCTGACGGCCACAGGACCTTGGAGGTAGTCAGTGATAGAACTAGCCCCTGTGATGGAGAGGGATAGAGAAGGAGGACGGCAGACAGTGTCCATCGTTGATGAGGGAATCGCGCTACTGCCATCTGGGGACGGCCACGTTCAACAATTGTTTGGATCACTTTTCTGTTGGTCGGTGATGGCGTTGTGATCTCAGATCCTTCTCCTCCGAGGAAAATGGGCGGAGGACTTAGAAGCCCACAACGACAAACGGCAATTCACTGGAGCCCCGCGCCGGTCACTGATTTTTAGGAAGGGGAGAGTCGTATTTGTCAACAACAGTGCACCAACAGAGGAGGGGCACCCGAGGGCGCCAGCTCCCCTCCACGGGGGCTATCATTCTTTTGCCTATTTGTTCTTTGTTTTGGTTAATGGGCTTGATTTGATGACACAAAAGAATTTTACTGTTACTGTAGGACGCGGTGTAATTACAAAATAGTTAGTATCACTTGCTATTTAACACAAGCGCTATATCATATCTACGTATGCATGTTCTTTTATATTCAATTATATTCTCAAACCAAGACCTACCTGGGATAGATGATTGTTATTTTACGAAGACCTACAGGTACGGTAGAGGTGGGTACAAAGAACAATAAACACTAGATGCGGCTTGCGCATCTTAAAACTTGATTTCAATTGAAGCATTGTTCCATGTCATAGGACAATTGAGTTGCTTTGCATGGAGTCAAACACTCTTTGGATTTTCAAATGAAAACTGTGTTTGAGTAATTTTAAAATTGATTTCAATCAATTTTGCTTCAAATAGTTGACTTAATTGCATATCCGAATGATTGAATAGGTAAATACTAGGTTGTCAACGCATGCAAATGTATTAACTAGGTGCCTATGTCTTTATTCTATTTATTTACTGTCTACCTGTAGCTAAGGCCACTACAAAAATGAGTTTATTCAAAACCACGATTGTTATGATCTATATAATTCAGTCAATGACATTGGCCAATATACTCAACAGTTTTTATTAAGGAGAAATGATCTGTGTCAGCCCAATGCCCTCAGGGAGTGCACATCACACTTTGACAACTTGGCACGGTTGGGAAGGGATTGGTTCTTGATAAAACTTTCATCTTGTCTTGTATGGAATCATCATTCTCTCAAATTCTCTCTGTGAAGACCAACGGCGTGGTTTGCCCAAAAGGGAATCCACTTCAGTTGATTGTTGAATATTTTGTTCACCTTTTTTGTGCTCGAGACACCAACATGGGATGGTGGCGGCGGAACACTTCCCTGGGGAGATGGAGTATATTTGATCAAGGAAAGACACGAATATTGTAGTTTTCATCGGCCCTCCTCATTTTTTCGTCAGGCGTTTGGACCGGGCAATATGGATGTACGGAGCAAAGTACTGCACCGCATTGTTTGCCATGTTGTCCTGGGTTGATATGGTGATTGTGTGCAACAACGGATGGGGTGGGATCATTTATCCCCAATTAAGACCATCGAGGTTGGTCAGAAAATTTGCCTGAGACGCAAATAAAGCACACCGCAAAAATGTATTCGTTATCCAAGATATAGCCGATATTTACACGGCCGATATTGTAACATTGTGCAATACGCAGCGTCAAAGGTTTTCTCTACTTTTTTGTTTGCATCTGCAAACATTTTTGTCTGTGGGGCAAAGGATTGCAAGCAACCCGCATGGAGTCTGTGAACTGATAGTCTTGTGATCCCTGTCGAGTGTTGTGCAAAAGGTTTTTGACTCCATTGCTGATTGCAAAAAAGCAAGCGGAAATTGCCAGAATTTTAATTTGACCGAGACGTATCTAGTGTTTATTGTTCTTTGGGTGGGTACTGTAGGTACTGTGTTGATTGGGTTTTGGTTCAATCCAGTGACACGTCACTGAGTCCTGCTTGTCAGTCTCATTTTGCAAATGACTCTCTCTGTCGTCCACTCACAATAAAATAAAACTGATTAGCATCAAAAAAATATGCAGCCTTTTCTGACGAGGCAAGAGTCATGACCGCCTTGTGGTCATGCGATCATCACCCCAATTCCTCTCACTAAAAGTCTTCCTTTGCAAAAAATGGGTGGCTCCCATTTTTATGGTGTTTTCCAGACAGACGTTCTACCCACGGGCACATTGGATCTTTCCCCAGTCCCAACCAGCGTCCTCTTCATCACCAAGCCGCCCAACGATGGTGAGGAACAAATTTCCTACCATTACTGGGCAACCAGTATGTCCTGTTTTGGCGGATCGATTGACCACTTCCAACAAAATGGCTTTCTGGATTGTAAATTTACTCTCTATTACAGCTGTGAACAATGGGGAACAACATATCCTACGGTAGCCCCGTGTAAGGACACTCTCCCCCTGCCGGACTCCACCGCTACCGCTACCTTCTCGGCAAAACAACAACATAAAACATCCTCTGAAAATCCAATAGAGACTGCCCTGCAGCGGAACTCCTCCCCCACTCCCTCTGAAATGCAGTCGTCCGTGAAGAATGCAATAGCGTTGGAAGGGATTGGCTCAACGCCAACAAAAGCCATTGCCGCTGCTGCTGCTGCCAGGCAGCAATCAGACGCAGCCCTTTGGGAGCAGGCCTCTTTTGCCCAGCAGCTGGCCCGAAAACAGATGATGGATAAAGGACAATGTTGTTGTTGTCTTTGGTCTCCGGTAAGGGGGGTCTTTCTTAATTACGCGATATCAATCGCTAAGTAGTGCTCCCCCCAACCAGTCATGGTCATCAATCATTCATACAAGACGCTGGTTCAAGCAGGC
>JALLOY010000268.1:0-12671 GCA_036939835.1 Thalassiosira delicatula
TCATTGAGCGGTAACGTCGTAGCTTAATTTAATTTGCAACTTAGCAGCATCCACCAGGTGCTACCCTCACAAGGTTGAATGGGGCCGGGTATCATCTGACATCATGTGACGACACAAAGGGACGGTTATGTTTACATCTGCAGTGACTCAGCTCACTTCTGGATTTTGTTGGTACAATGGTTGGTCTGGTGCGGATGTATTTATCACCAAAATGACATAGATTTTTTGTTCCCGCCACTAATGTAGGTACTGAGGCATTGTGTCCGAAGGAAGGTTTCAAAGATGACATCGAAGTTGTCAAGGCTCAAGGAGAACTTATCGCTTCTTGCCAGATCCGATTTCTTTATGAGGGGCAAATAGCGCCCTTCTGCTCTTAAATTTTTAATCTGGAAAAATCTGTCTTCATCGAAAAGAATAGCTGGTTCGCTCCTCATGTTTGACTCTTGATCATGCTTCTCTTCTATCCACAGGCAACATGCGTGAATGCCTTGAAATGAAAATAGAACAAGCAATGGTATAGTAGTGAGGAATCTTTGCACCCTCTGGCAAAAGAGAAGGCTTGAACAAAATGGGCTACTGCATCACTTACCAGAAACAAGTTCAGAAATAAACTCATCGCAAATAGCGAGAACATCTGGAAAGTTTCCATCACTTTGCTTGGCATCAATATGTCTTTCATTTGGAATGACTTGCAACGGACTATCTGAGCACCAAGAGTTTCGATACATGGCTGCTCCAAAGGCACCACCTAAACACTCTGCAAGGAAAAGCACTTGAGATCTAAGGGCTCCTGCGACTGCCTCACTACCTTCTCCCTCTTCTGATTTTGACGCATTTGCAAACGCAGAAGCTAATATGACTCTGCCCACATCTAAATCAACCAATGTAACATCGCTAGGCAGGGTGCTGAGTATAGCAGCACTCTCCTTCTCATCTGTAGGAATTCCAAGCACGAATGGAGCAGGATAATGTATGAGCTCGTTCATCATGGAAGCTGGAACGAGCGGGACTTGCAAATGCGCCCATTTCAAAGGCTTCAACAGTTGCATCATTGCAAATGAAGCTGACATGAGCATCCCTCTTCTGGATGATGAGAAGACAACCTTCAAAAGAAATGGGGTTTGTTAGGAAAGTGTGTGTCATTTCTCTCGGCGTTGATACAAATGATGAAACTTACCTTTTGTTCTAAAAGAAGCGTCGCAAATGCAAGGGCAAGAGGTACAGGTGGCAAAGCCTGCACCAATTGTTTTCCGGCAGCTTCCAAAAAGATATCTGATTGGTCTGAGACCGGACGATGGACCCATTTTGAAGTCGTGTTTGATAAATATGGCTGCAACAAACATCCGAGAGATGTTTTCTCCACTTGAGAATGTGACAATACACCAAGAATGTCAATCAAAGGCTGGCATAAATGACCCGGTGCTTTCACATTTTCCGAGGTAGACTGAAATGAGCAGAAATCTTTGAAAAGAAGGGAGAGAGTTTCCCGCATCGCCTGTATCACATTGCGACTACTGATCAAAGAAAGTCCAATGGTGGCGCCTTGACCAAACCGCTGGGACCATTTGCTCTCGTGTAATTTGCTATTGAATATGTTCAATTCTTGTGACACCTTCATTTTTCGACTTCGTCCAGCCTCAGATTCTGTGAAAAATAGCGGGGATACAAAAGTTCCTGCTCCGCTGACACAGTTATCATGCTGCAGTTCACTGACACATTCATCATTGATTTCCTGTTCGCTCATCTGTGGTATAGCATTGGAGCTCTTACGGAAAACGAGTGAAACACAGTACATCGATCCTCCCATTGCTTGGGAAGGTATCGCAAAATTCGTGAGAGAGACTTCCCATCCATCAATGCTGAGAGATAGGGAAAATATAATTGAAATCTTTAGAGAAACAAAGAAAAGTACAATCCATCCGACCAAGATATATATCGCAGTTCCTCACCTGATGCGGGAATTTTTCTCGTCTTTCAGTATTCCTTGGAAGGGTCTCTCGTGAAATGGAGGAACCGCGGCATAACTTTCAAAGATAGGTGGAACATCATCTGGGAATAGGACTTCCTTGCGCGGGCCATCCGTCGGGGGTTGTATCGACACACATGAAAATCGCTGAATTTGGTCTCCCATTGTGGCTCCGGCATCAGATCCAAAAACTAACGCTACATCCCCATTGTGTAGATGAGCGGGCAGGTCCAAGGTAGTTGAAGAGATGGTACCATTCTCTTCCGGCAACATCATGGTCGGGCCGGGTCTGTGCAGAGACATTCCATCTGGGAACTCCGTTTGCCTCAAAAATCTATTCATCCAACCTCTGGAAAGTCCTTTGTATAAATTAGGTATCAAATACTCATCAATTGGAGCGGAATCATCCTTCTCGTGGGCATCATAGCAATGCTCTATTGCTTCTTTGCAGGCCCATTCGTGGAAAATGTGACGGCGAAAATTGGGATAGACCGTCATGGTGTACTCACGGAGCAAAGCTTCCGCTAGGCTGTGCACAGACGTTAACATTTCGGCAGACGACAACGCTCTCGCCATTGCTACCATAGGGATTGCGTCATCGGAAGACTTATCTTGCGTGAGCACTTCGTCAACTGACAAAACTATCAATCGACGGACATCATTCAACGAATCTTGGGCACCTTGGGACAGTGCCAAGGAAGATAGAGAACCGCCTGCCGGTGCGATATAAACTTCCCAAAAGAATTGAAAGTTCTCAATAAGTTCAGAATATATCTGCAGATTGTCGCCTGTCCCTGTCATACCGTCTTCAATCAAACCTTCAATGGCTGCATTCATAGATTTTTGCAAAGAGCGCATGACAAAGATGGAACAACTCAGCAGAGATGCCGCTCCCATATTCCGTTTCCCAGAATTCAATAGTAAGGCATCGTTCTTAATGAAGTTCTCGTCATTGCATTTGCTATCGTCTGTGTTCTCCTTCATGCAAGTTAGGTGAAGAATTGCATGTAGCAAAAAGTTGTGATGCGTGCCGCCAATCGCGTCAGACTGCAAGAACTCTTGGGGCTCGACACACAGAAAAGGAGAACAGCCGCGGAGATACGCCCTCATCCTCGCACAGTCGTCTGAGATCAGAAACAATAGAAATGACTCTTGCGAGGACAAGAATGCCTCCAGAGAGGATCGGATACAGTGGAATCCGTCGCCGTTGTTGTCGCACTCGAAGAACTCATCTTCGTCCTTCAGCGCGAACCTCACGGCATGCACATTTTCCATTCCTCCCAGAGCAACGTGGGCCACGTACTCGGGCAAGCAGCTGGTGTCACTGTGATTAGATGGAGCGCCGTCCTCTGACAGGAACAGCCGGGATATCTTCCTGGCGTTGCCTAGGAGTTTTTCTCGATCAGAGATGGAGCACACCGTAATGGCATCATGGAATTCGCACAGTTCCATATAAAGTTCAAGAAGACGCCGTTGGTTGATGGATGATGTGACGTCATTGTCGTCCATCACTTTCGATTCATACCCACTGCGTTCTTTCTTCGCCTCCATTTCCTTCTTCGACAGATAATTGTTCTTGAAAAAGTGCTCCAAGAAGGTGTATCGGCGAGGATCCTGACAACATTGTGAAAGAGAAAGGCGCAGTGCTGTTCGAAAGTCGGAGTTGAATAGCGCGACGTGTTTCATCAGTGACGACCTTTGGTGGTGTTCTTCGGCATCTTTGCTTCCCCGTGCATTGGTTTCATGGGATGCATAATCCAAAAGACAATCAATGTCATAGGAAGTTGGTTTCGTCGAGTTGCTTTGAGGGTCTGCATCCAGCTTGTCTCTGCCATGGTCGTCGAATTTAGCCGGAGAAAAATCCTTGCCAGGCGACTTGAACAACACTTCCTCTTCACCGTTTGTCTCAGCCGGATCTTCCTCGACATCATCATCTTTGTCAAAAAGAGAATTCCTGCTTATCGCCGGCGTCATCCGTGGGCCAACGTCTTGAGCTGCCTTCTCGTGAACGCCAAAGTCCTTCCCTCCCTCCGCCGCAAGCTTATTCGCAAATCCGAACACCAAATCCAACGGGGATACAAAGCCTCTCTACGCCGCCACTTCATTCTCATCCAAGTTATTATCCACAAACTCCACCTCGTGTTTGGAACTTAGCACCATGATGTTGGGATGTTTCGTCTCCAAAATAACTCTCACTACATCCTCCAACATCATATTCTGCACGTCCACGGAACCAATTTTGATGATGTGATGTCCTATGAATACCACACCGCTCTTTTCAGCGTGCCCTTTAATTGACGCATTGAGTAATTACAAAGCATATCAGGAGGCGTTGAAGGAGAGCGGGATAAGAGAACGAAAACAAAATAAGACACACAGACAGACCACCGTCCAAAAACACTCACCCCCCGGGACAACCGAATCAATGAAAACCCCGCCTCGTTTCGCCACCGTCGTAGCACTCAGCAGTCCGCATCCATCCTTGCCCCGCCAGCTCGCCAAGTACGTGGGCTTGAGCACCACTCCCATGGTCCCCTTCCCGAAGAACAAGGCGCGTTGACCGGGCTGGAGGACGGAGCGGACGGCATCCTCGTAGTACGACGTGCGTCTCCCGCTATTCTTTGCCGTCGGCGGCTTGGGGCTGAGAGCGGCGCCATTGATAATCGAGGGAGGAGGCAGAAACTGTCCATCCTCGGAGGCGGTGGTCTCGCTCGCCGCCGTGCTGGCGACGTCGTTGTTCGTGGACGACGCCTTCGAAATCGACCTCAAAAAGGGGTACGAATCTTCCAGCTTCACCACTCCGTCTTTCGTGGCGGATTCCGCAGCCGTCTTGGTCTTCGCCCGAAAGGGCAAAGTGGGAGGCAGCGACCCGTTGTTGGTTTTGTTGTTGTATTCAATAATCCCATCCAGGTGGAAATGACGTAATCCTCCCACCCGATCAGCGCCACCAACTAAAAGCGGTGATTCCTTCTGCGGAGGCTGGAATGCAAGCTGGGCGGAATCGAAGCTCGAAGAGGAGTTGAGCCTGCGATACCGTTCTACGGCGTTGAAGATTCCAGAGGTGGCAGCGGTAAATCTGTTGGGCGTCAGCGTTTCCATCGAAGTCGTAGTTGTGGCAGCCGTCGTTGGTACTGGAGAGACATTGCCACTGTTTCTGCCATTGCTGTCGCTTCCGTTACCGGCGTTGTCTTTATCCGATCTTTTGTTATTTTCCTTCTCCATATTTGCATTGGTGTCAACAACGTCCTTCTCCTCGCCATCATCGTCATTATAAGAGTACGACGAACAATACTCGTTGGACGAAGTGGGAGAAATTTAATCCACCCCACTCTCCTCTTCGTCATCGCTATATTTAGCAGCCCCGCGTGTGTCAATGGGAAATATCAATTCCTTGGCGGCATCGGCGCCAGTGTCGCGTACTATTTTGAAGGCATTCGATAGAGAGCTGATGGCATTCGGCGTCTTATTCGTTACCGAAGGATGATGCGGTTGTCGTTTTTTATCAGGACTGTGGTTGGAGGTCGCAACGGTCGCGGCATCGCTGTCCTTGTCTATTTGTTGTTGGTCGTCATCATTCTCCCTCCTTTCCAAATCTTGCTCCACATCTCGCGGCGTAACCTCGGATGGCTCCGCAGAATTGATGGGACCACCGACGACCAACGTTCCAGTGGCGGGCGTTGGGGGTCGTGGCTGGTTTCCGCGGCAGAAATGACAACGGCCATGGGATGGTCGGTGTGGATTGGTGTTGCGGCAAAGATAGGATGTCAAGAATCAAGGAATTCGTAGGGTATACGTAGGATTCAGTATGGAGAACGTAAATGGCGATAATATCGATTACCTAGCCGATATTATCGGTATAGGCATCGCAAATATCGACTAGGTAATCGGGAGTACAATTGATTTGGAAAGTGTAGTATGCAGATAACCCCGCTAATAATATTGCCAACAACAGATAGATCTCTCTCGAGAAACAGCTCTTCCTTTACGTCCACACCATCAGACTGTCCGGCCATTCAAAATTAATCATCAGTTGACCATCGTGCCGATCAATCCCATAGTCAGCGTCCGCAGTTCCAATGAGACAACGTGGTTCAAATCCATCGACTTGCAACATCCCACAGAGCAATTTTGTGAGGTTAAATTTCTCCTCTTTGGCTTTGGAGAGTGAACCATGGATGTGGATCGCGTCCAAGCGAATATCAGCTGTATCCAACTTCAGTTCTGGATGATCAATCATGCTGTGTGATTGGGCTATTGAGTTGCAGTTAAGAAACACCAAGCCACTTTCATCTTTCAAGAGAAACAATCCGCTCCAGATTGAGGGTATACGCTGATCCCACAACAAAGTCCATTGCAATGTACTCTTGCTGGAACTGGTTTGCGGACGCTCATATCCGGTGTGTTTGTGGAAATCCAACGTAGGTCAAGTTAGACAGCCCGGAAAGCGTTGGCGCTGACATTGTCGCCAAGCCCGCTATAAAGAATATTGTGGAGTAATTTGAACCATTGAACGGTAGCGCAAAGAACGTGTTTTTTATTATTAGCATGTTGTTGTGAAAGCTCATCCCGCGAAGAGCGTAAAGGTGCACCTCATCGATCATTACCTCCGCTTTCTGAGACATATTGAAGTAATCCTTTTTACAATTGGTCGCTGGTTGCAATGAACTGGGGAGAACACAATAATATTGTCATTGTGGTACTGGAATTTTCCCTCAAACAAAGGTGTGTGTTGATTCGATTCCTCGCGGAAAGGACAACGGCCAGCTCGTCCATGTTAAAGACCTCCTCAACCACGAATCCGAACTCCCCACTTGCTCGTGCGAACTTCTGTCCTTGATCCGCCATGGGCAAAATGAGTGGAACAAAAAAGACGTGAATTCCCTGTAGTATTGTCAAAATTGCTTCATATACATGTCACGGTCCTTCAAGCCTGGTATCTATTTACATTTTTACTATTTCTGTCGCGTTTAGAACAAGTAGGAATAGTACAATTTTCCGGTCACATTTGCATAATTTGCTTGGTTTGAGACCTTCTGCCATCGGCTGCCACCTGGAATGAGTTTGATATGGTTGGTGCACCCATAATCTTGATGCACATGAAAATGTCTGCACCGACCATTTCCAATTGATCTCAAGCAGTGGTGGAGAACGAGCTGTTTGAAAAACACCATAGGCTTCGTCATTAAGGTTACCTTTTCTAATTACCATGAGATGTAAAGATGCCACTTGGAAAACCATTTTTATCTTAAACACATATACTCCTGTACATCAACCAACGGATAAACTTGCCAAATAATGGTTGAACATTTGAGGTTACATGATCCCCAGGCATTGAATCATTAATGTGTCTAGCGTTTCAATTTAAAGCGAGCGATAGCAGCACAAACAGTTTGTGCTTTGTTCATTGGTAACATGGTCCAATCATGATTTTTCTTGTAGTCTTGCAGGCAAATGAAGGGTTAGAGACTGTTGGCCTACTTTTTCTCATGTTCATTTCAGGGTGCTCATGCACAGAGCCCTCCTGGGTGCAGCCTAGGCAATGGACAGCAATTATATGTAGCCCCTGGACGTACGGCATGAGATCCACTATACATACTGTCATGTTTAATGGTCGAACTTGGCCATCATATCCAATGCACGCTCAAGCTCCGCTTCCGTGATGTCACTTGCACAAATACTTTCACCAATCTCAGTGATGAGTGGAATGCGCTGCTCCCCGTGGCGATGCTCAATGGCATCCTTGCAGCTCTGCCACGCCAGATCCTGTTTCAGATCTGGGGAATTCGTCGGTAGATTCATGGACTTCATGACATTAAAGATGCGGTTGACTGTGTCAATATCGATGTAGCCACGGAGGTGACTCATGACAACGCAGAAGAATCCGTCCACATTAACTGCCTCCCCATGGAAAATATCTGCTCCGGGTACCATTTCCAATAGTTTCGAGAAAGTGTGACCTGCAAATGGGCGCAATTGACAAAGACAAGGTAAGAAACACAGTAGCCAATAGAGATAAACACACAACCGACCACAATGATACTTACCATAGTCGACACAGCGGTCAAGTTTGGCTTCCCAAAGATTTGGTCCCAACTCCTCCAACATAATCTGAATGGACGCATCAATGATACGGCTGCTTACACCTGATTGTTTCAGCGCCTCATCCTCGAATCTCGTTTCCACCAAAGTCTTCCCGTGCGCCTCGAGCAACTCAAATAAATCCGACGACCGCACCAATGCCAATTTCATTATCTCGCCCATCCCATTAGATATGTTCCTCTCGTCCTGAGACGCGATGAACGCCGGATCCAACAAGCACGACGAAGGCGCGTAGAAGCTCCCGACGCGATTTTTGTACGTCTCATCCGTCACCGCGCAACAGTAATCGATGCCGTTCTTCACCCCGACGCTGGCGTCAACGATGGCGAGGAGGGTGGTGGGCACGCGGACAAACGGCACGCCGCGACGGTAGAGGCAGGCGGCCATGCCGGCGATGTCGAGGACGCATCCGCCGCCAATGGCGAGGAAGGGTTCGCGGCGGCGGAGCTTATAGGCGCAGAGTTCGTCGAGTATGGTGTCGACGGCCTGTTTTGGCGGCAATGTATGAGGTGCCGTGACGTGAGCCGATGCGAAAATGACATTGACTGGGAAAGAGCACACAGCACAACAATCGAAGATGGTGTACACCTTGTCTGCGCCAGTACCAAAATGTCTTCGAGGCAATTACTTACCTGTGACCTCTTGTCCGCCTCTCCTCCATTGATGACACACGTAGTCAACTCGATCCCCCTCGCCTCGAAGTAGCTCCGAATCTTGTCCCCATAAAGCCCTTCCACCTCCGCGTCAACGACGGCGAATCGCGTATTGTACCCCTCCGGATGAACCCCGGTGGCAACCAACAGCTGTGAATTGGTCGCGTCAAACAGGCTCCCGTGCGCCACCATGTTCACGTCGTACGAAATGGGCAGAGAGAAAACATTCCTCCAGCCGCGACTGGTGGATACCACCTTTGTCGTGGTAGTGACGGTCGTGGCAGAGTTTTTGACCACCTCCGACTTTTCGGAGAGGTGAGTTTTGGTGAAGGCGAACACGTTTTTGGGCGCGCGTTCTACGGGGGTGAGCGTGACGTCGGCGCCGGAGACGAGACATTTTTCGGTGAAGGATCCGTCCTCGCTGGCTTTGTTAGAATCGCTTCCCTCAGAAGAATTCTGTTCGAAGGAGGTCAGGGTGGAGGAACGCGACATGACCGTCGGGGTGTCCGCCGTCAAATCGCGTTGCTTCGTGCCATTGTCGTCAGCCTTTAGTTCCGATGCAATGAGGGCGGCGCGAATGTCCGGGGAGAGCGAATCCCACATGTCGGCAATGTTGTTTGGGACTGTCGGCGAGGCTTTGCCCATGTATTCATCTCTGTGATTGCGTGCACATTCGGTGAGTGCAATTCTATAGTGCATTTCTTGTCCCAGAAGAAATCCTGGCCAACCAAACTTACCTTTTCGACTCATCTTGAGACACCCCAAAAGAACTGATGCTGTGAACTGCTTTGATCGTCATGGTTGAAATGAAAGAAGGGTGATGTTCAATAGATTGGAGGAGGTTTACTGCGACCGACTGCGAATCTGTAAATTCTTCAGCAAAAGGTGATTAATATTGTGATTCGTTGCTTGTGGTTGCTTATGGTTGCTTATGATTTTATCATACGACCGCCGATGCCGATTGTCGAGAGGAAGTTTTGATTATTTTACGTTACGTATGTCCCGGTGGAATCTGTCCGCGCGGGGAATCTGGAATAGCTCGGAATACATACTCCTATCTATCATCATTCGTACCAGGTAGGTACCTACCTTGTGGAACATCCATATCTTTTAGAAAGCTGGAACGTTCCGTACGATACCACCCTCGAGTCGTCGTCATTGGCCGTAATACAAGTTGCAGGTTAACTTTTCGCTCACTTTAGCGATGCTGTCGTTCAATTCCATATTGCTAATATGTCTTGGATGGTGCTATTGCCAAAATCAGCGAGTATTGGACATTGCATATTGTAACGTTGAAGAAACCGAACACGCATATATAATTATGGTGTACGTAGACCTACTCTCAAAAGAATTCTGATTACACCTCAGCAAACGAAGGTTTAGAGCGTCCTCTACCTACTAAATTTGAAAAATACCAAATGATATTTTTTGTGACTAATTGCTGGGGTTACGTATGATGTGAAAATGACGTTTACAAAGTGTACGACGTAATGAATCGTTGAAATGAAACCATCCGGAACCTATTTGTATCCAGACGACTGGTACAGTTCCAGCTAGGGTCAGCTCGTAAAATCACGATAGAACTTGATGGGTGCAATTATGATTTTGCGAATTTGTATGTATGATACACGAAACTACGGACAGGCGTTGAACCCGTCTTCATTCCTGCAACTGCATTATTAAACGATCCAGCACGCACTAGTAAGTCGTGCAGGCGCCCGTGCATTTCGTGCCAAAGACACGGACATGCTATCGTACCTATTCGTACTCCTACTCCATTCTACGATAAGGTACACAGATATATATATGTATCGTATGTACGTAGTATGTATACCATACAACTGATAAAAAGATTGGTTACAGAATACTCCATGTATCCAAATTCTGATTGATATCTATCCAAAGATCTTTTAAAGGTACCACGTGTAGGCACAGTAGCGCGGCGCATGGGACGATGGCGCGCGCGGTGGCGTGCTGAGGTCTGATGTCCCCGATCCGAAGAACACGTATACCTACTCCTACGATCAAATCCTTATCTCTTGGATACGTGGTCTACCTACTTAGGAGTAGATACTGCATCCCAAAAGATCCGCTCGCTAACGTGGCCTTATCTCTTGGACTCGACCTAACATAGCGATGCCCTTATTACATTTTTCATTTTTACTCTCTACACGGTACAAGTACCTACATTCAACCACCACACGCACTATCTACTTAGCCGCGGAATGTTTTTTCTTCCCCACGAGCAAGAACAATTGGCATTACTTACTGAATAACTTGTACTCCAGTGGTACATACAATTGATAGCTTTAATGGCACCAAAATGAGTTTGGCCTGACACGGGATGAATTCGCAAATATAGGCCTAGTATGGGCTTTGGTGGTGACAATTGGCTGGTGCTCCATGGTAACATTGCATCGTGGCAACCGCCTCACATGGTTGGCCTTGTCACTCTCCTTTGTTGGTTGCTGATCGCAGGATTTCTGATCACTGGTGACGAGGAGCATCCTGGGGGTCTTGGATACTACTGCTACTGTGAGAATCAATTTTATGTTTGCTGTATAGACCCACTGTTAGGGGCGTCCTGAGATCCTCAGCCTCTAGCTTAGCTAATTTAGTTATATATTTAGTTTTACGAGAAAATTCTNGCGTCATTCGCGGTTGGGGGTGCGGCATCGGCCCGGGTGGAGGCGGAGACTTCGCCCGGATCTGCTTCTGCAGCCTCATTGTCGCCGGAAGCAGCGGTGGCATTATCATTGTTTTTCGCGCCGACAGGCCCGATGCTTTCATCGTTACTTATCGATGTCTCCGCATTTACATGCTCGACCTGTTCTGCTCCGTCCGTTGCCATGGCGCTGCTCGCTGTTAATTCTGCTTCTGGTGCTGTTGCTATTCCCATGAGATGAGGCTGTTGGTATCATGTTTTGTTGTTGGTTTTGTTGCGTTGTTACGATACCGTACCGTGGTGAATGGTGGTAGCGTGATAAGATTGTTTGAAGATATCCGTTGTTGACTGTTGTCGGAATTGTCCGTTCGTTACCTACGTACGTGTTCGTACGTTCCGCTTTTGAGCAATCTTACCTCGATCACCTCGATGGTTACTTAGTGGGTATAAATATTATGCGCTCATCCGTTGGTAGGCAGGATTGGTGTTCAAAGAGGCAACAATGATCGTATCAAATCGTATGGTAATGAAACGGATAGGTACCCCTATGAGGGAAAATAGATCCCGCCCACATGAGTTTTGGCTCTCTACTCATAGAGTAGATACTCGCTCCAAGGAGATTTGGCTGTGGCAATGGTACATATGTCTCTAGATATAATTCCTGAGGTAAGCGTGTTCTATTGAGTGAAATGATAAGGTATTTAACATTAACCCCTCATATTCAATACTCCGGCCGAGTCATTCAATATTGATCCTCTAGAGGAGTATCCTACTCCTGTGTATTTAGGAATAAGTATCTCAAGCGGCAGACAGTAATAGTTTACACCCACTGACTGAAGTCTGACCAGGGCGGTTGGATTTTTTGATGCGCGATTCTTTCTTCGCTTCTTCTGGGGGTGATGGAGGCATTCCTTCGTTCAGGAAACGAACGAGCGAGATCGGTTAGATATACTAATTCCTAAAACCAATCGAAATCTTTCTTCATCCAAGACAGCCATCGGGATTCTCGTACCACGGAGGGAGCCATACCTCTAGGTAGAACGATTTCAACGATTTCTCGGTTCTCAAAAAGTGTTTTGAAAGACGGTGACAACAACAATTGTTCACCCTTCAACCTTCAATGGTGAGAATGCAATCCAAGCAAAATCTCAGAAAAACACAATGAATAGGCCCAGATCAGGACGACAAATACCCGGACGAGGATGCTGACTGCTGCCGGACGATCTAGCCAGTCCCTGGACACCGTCCAATGTTGCCCCTGTGCCCTCGTCAACATGGCAAAGGAGAC